>JASAND010002757.1:0-22954 GCA_030248195.1 Trissonchulus latispiculum
GAGCATTTTGAACAGATTACCATCACACGATAGTCTGTGTCTCTTTGGACCTGAGCAAGAGATCTTGCGTTTATGTGATTCTTGGAGATTAAACCTACCTGCACCAGTTCCCTACAGGTTGTAAAGCATTTAGTTTGTCTTCGAAATTTCAAATTCTTTTGTAACAGCTAAGGTACCGTCTTAATTAGCCATTGTTTACTCGTTTTAAGATTCAATACTTAAGGCTCAGCTTCAGTAATTAAAGTTAGGAACGTATGTCTGATGTTACAAAATGAAGTTTTCAAGGATAATTCAGCCCAATCCGTCCAGAGCGTATGTGTATTTTCTGGCTAATGTTTTTGCATGTTTCTGTTTTAGGCCGAACAATTGCGATAGGAAAAGTCTTGAGAGTAATTGAATAAGCCTGTTTTTCATTGATGAATGGGGAATTTCTCTTAACTTGATACGGTGAATGAATGTATGCATACCCGTTTACTAATGCCAAACTTAAATCCCGTTTTGTGCTGATGGATGTATTCTTTCTCCGACTTGTTTTTTGTTTGATTTCAACAGCGCGGATCCTTATTATACCGATTTAGTTAATTCGTTGTTTGGAATTTCTCTTACTTGTTTTTGTCGGTATCTGTTTATGCTGTGATGCTTTTAAACTTATGCACTGATTTGTACAGTAACATAGTTTTAAGTCGGTTGAAAATAAATATAATTTCTGAATGGCGAAGCCACATAACTATATCCTTCTTAATTTTGGATAGTAATTTGGGGAAACTTTAGTTGAATTAGGTTACACTTTGTTGGTAAATTTTTATGTTCGACTCGTATACGTTATAATGTTATTTATTTGGCTACTTGACCTGTGTACTTATTGGGATTATACCTATTAAATGATTGTAAGATTGTCACTATGTCTTTTGGATTGTGCTCAAACTTGAAGATTTTCTTTTAAATGTTTTCAGACGTTTAATACTTTAATCGTCCGAAACTATGGTATTTACAGTTGGAGAAAACTATTGTGGAAAATTATTATTATTGTATGGGGAAATATTATTGTATAAAATGTAATATTCGACAGCTTTTTGCATATCAGCACGAGTTTGTTTTTGTATGTGCACAGAACTTGCACATTTCGATTTTAGACAATTTTTCCCAGGCCAACTCTTTTTTCAGATTCAGGGTAAGGTAGGGAATGCCGTTTATGTGGGCGTATGTGCTTGTTTTGTTTAGGCCGAAGGATTTATGTTTGTTATAGATTTTGGTTGTTATATTTATGAAATGCATGTACGTCTGGCTTTGCACAAAATCACAAATTTAAGGTGTGGCCAAATTTCCAGATTAGTCCAGCAGCTCTGCAGCGAATCTCTGCTTAGTTTACATTTACCAGCTGTAAACTAAGCAGAGATTTGTACAATATGACAGAATGTGTTATGTGCAGATCCATCTCTTTGCCATCATAATCAAAAAAGAGCGCTAATAACGTCTTAAAACATAAAGAATGATACAGTATAGCTATGTTCCGCAAATTTAACCTAACCCGCGACAGGCGTAGTGGCGCACACAGAAACTTGTCTAAGGAGAGGTGAGCATAAAAACTTTAGGGGGGAAGCAATCCCTCGCAAGAACTTGAGAAATTTTGAAGATGTCAAAGCATTGTTATTAAAAGGTTTAAAAGCCAAAATAAGCGTGATTTTACCAGAAATTGGCTAAATTTAGCTCTGAAGGTGCTGCGAAAGCTTTTTAAGCTTTTTGCTTACAATTTTGCTCTTGCCCCGTCCCTGTGAAGATGAGACGGTTCTGTTTCTGTTCGATTTAGTTGCGCTTAAAATTGATTTTGAGTGTTGTTTCACCTTACATTACATGCCTTATGAATCAGCGGTGCAGTCGCTGCTACACAATATTGTGTTTTGAATTATTAGACATCCCTTTGTGAATGTGGATACTTGATTCTACATTGGTAAGCCATAACATAATCAAAACTCTTTAGTTTAAAAAGCATTACCTATCTACGCATACTAACTTAGGGGAGAGATGCAATGCATCAGTTTATAAGATATACGCCATGTAAATTTCGTGATTTTGTGTATACACTGTATAGGCGCACCCAGGATTTTGAAAAGGGCGGTCGAGTCAAAAATTTTTTTTGCATTTGCCAAACGCTTACGCTAGGGTGGGGAGGGGATGGAGAACAATTTTCAACAGTTTCGTGTTGTCGCAGCACAAGTGACGAAATTTGGGAATAATCAGTAACCCACTCGAGGGGTCTGGGGGGCAGAGCCACCCAGAAGTTGAGCCATTTCCGAAAAGATTTAAATAAAAAGCTCTGCAGGCGCAACGAATTAAAAAACTTTAGATAGAAAAGCGCGGCCGGCACGAAAATTTTTAGAAATCGAGATAGAATGGTGCCGCAAAATTTTAAAAGTTGAGCGCCGCTGGCACGATATTTTGTAAAATTGAAACAGAACAGCGCCGCTGGCGCGAAAATTTTTTAGTTTTATGCACGGAAAACAGCCCAATTTCTGCCTTCTCCCCCAAAAATTCCGGGGGGGGGGGCGGACACCCCCCCACCCCTGGTTGCGCCCATATACACTAGGGATACATTAAAATGATATATATTTGTTATTATTGTTTTGTTACAAGTCCTATTATTGCATTGGCGTTCGTTATGTAAATAGGCGTCCGATTTGTTGACATTGGGGGGGGCTGGTCGTTTTGTTTTAACTGGATATGTGCTGACAGGCTCTGAATTCATACGTCTGAGTTCTGAGTCATTTCCGACTTTGGTGCCTAAAATCTATGTATACCTTGGAATTTAGGCATTGGGTTAAAGACTGCTGCAATTTTGTAGTAGCTTTGCTTCTGCCTAACAAACGGAAAAGTTCAATTCTTGTGAATACATTGAATATCAAGAAGATATTTAATTTCTGGCGAGCGAACTCGGTATTAAATTAAAGGGATTGCTAGGACTAGGAGTCGAGTTTGCTTGGGTTTGTGGACAGTGATTGTGATTTGTGTGGTTTGCAGGAATGTTTGCGTTGCAGCCAGGAATTAAAGCGTCTAACTAGATTCGTAGGAATAGGCTAGAAGATGAGTAGAAGCAGACGATTTAGCCCGATTGAATACTGTACATCGCGGTTGCTCAGTAGAAAGCTGCTTATCTGTTTTAACCATTTTGCCGGATGGGCCATTGGGCCATATGGTCCAAATGGCGATTTTCTTCATCTTTTTTGAAACAGGGCCCAGTTACCATTAGGTGGTCTAAGGCATTTGCTACTTTTTTTCTACATTTTGGGAGAAATTTTTTACACCTACTAGAAAAGTTGAGTGTCTATAGCTTTCCGCCAACAATGACAGTTTTGATGATTTCAAGCCCTGTTCGAGCGCTGCATTCACACGAATTCAGAGCCGATTGTAGTTCGTCGGCGCAAGAATTCAGAGCCGATTGTTGTTCGTCGGCGCAAAAGTCGTTCCACCAGGCGATACAGGAGGTGATGCACAGAAAAATAACCTATAGGTTGTCACGGTGTGATTTCCCCCCTTGCGAATTTTCCCCACCGGAAAAACTACACCGGTGTGGATTTTTCGTGGACAAACTACACCGGCATGAATTTTTAGGGAGAAAAATTTGCACCAATGCAAGAAATAATGAAAGTTTCAGTTTATAAATTAAGCTTGACTCATATAATTGTAGCAAATTAAATTGAAATGTATATAGAAGAATAAAAATGCTGCGATGGAGCATGAAAAATGCAATATAGGTGACATTAGGTTGTGTGTATATATATATATATATATATATATATATATATATATATATATATATATATATATATATATATATATATATATATATATATATATATATATACAGAGGACTAGGTTTTAAAACGTTAATATGGGAGGGGCAGGTTGTAAATGCCAGGAGGACTATGTTAAAAGCGCACTAATATGGACCAGCTTCGCTGAACAACCCATATTCGCGAATTCTGCCTAGAAAGTTGCTCCTTATTCTTCAACTATTCTTTATATAGTTAAGTTGGAGGTTAACTTTATCCCTGAGCCTAATCTTCAGTTATGCTCAAGGTTAACACTGAGCCTAATCTTCAGTTATGCTCAAGGTTAACACTATTTCCCAACTATTCTGATTGGCTGGCAACAAGGCGGTGCTTTTGCCTATTGGGCAGTTTCAAAATAAACTGTTAACGTCAAGAATAACCTTTACATAAAGAGCAAACTCTACAAATGTTTTCAAACGACTTTCAGCAATAATACAGTATTATCTCTCTGATTCTCGACGAGACAATCTCATTTAAGCATACTATCAATCCCAAGCAAAAAACTGAACTAACTTTGCAATCTAGTTATTAAGAGTAGAACAATCTAAAATTAGCCTAAGCTTGTTAGAACTATAATGAACAGATAGGGGATTGCAATAATGCGATTCCTGTGAAGTACATTTAATCAGAAACGATAAGTTGAGAAGGTTAGATAGTTCGGTTGATACGTAATGGCCGGGCTTCCTGCAGAGGTAGCATGGGTCACTATTGTTGGACCAGAATCGAGAACCCTGCGTTCGTGGCCGAGAGGTTCGGGCGAAAGCCCCTCGGCCGGAGGAAAAGGGCTGTTGAGGAGGCTTAGCAGAAGAAGAGGTCAAAGCACTGAGGTCAAGCACAACACTTTCAGTAGCCGAAAGATTCAACTTCTTAGACTTGGAAAGTACAGCAGCGGTTTTAAAAACCAACCGAATCATTAAGGACCACATGCTTATGCTGATCGTCAATTTTACGAGTCAGTCGTTTCAATTTTCGTTGGGCACGTGGCAGCTTAGAACCTTTCCTTTTATATTTATGCACAATCTTATAGACAGATTTATATCAGTTCGAAGTTCAGATAAAAACTTTAGTTGTTCGTCTCGTAGTTAATAGGATAACGCAAATCACGTTTCTTAAGAGGTACCTTTTTTGAGGAATCGGACTTGGAATTACCAGAAGAATCAGACGTAGAGCTGGAGGAGGAACGGCGCCGTCGTTTGGATCTACAAGTTGCAACAAAAAGATTGGGTGGGGGGCTCGAAAGTGAAAGATTTTGGGCAAATAAACCGGACAGAACACCGAAAACCGTTGTAGGCAGGATTCTGACTCGTAACTGATTAGGAAGTGGGATACGAAATTATAAAGTGGGGTAGAATATACAAATTAAATATGCACATGATCCTATGATTTCATACAGCTTAAATACGATTCTGGGATGGGACGAACATGGTCACTGATAAACTTGTCTCAAAAAGTAGTGATCAGCCAGAATGTCGAAGCAAGTCGAAGCTGCCTTCATTCTAGACATCTTTTCAGTATCAGAGTCCAACTTGCAATAATAAACGGCAAAATACCCGCTATCATAGTCCTCACAGAAAGGAAATGTGTGCTTCAAAAATGCCATATTCTATCCAGCTTCCGCCAAAGCTGTTCGGTGTTGGCACAAAACCATCAGAACCATTTTCCGAGATGAGTATTGCCTGGATCGAATGAAACTCTCTAAACAGCGAAGATCTCCAAGAATGTTTCCTAAATCTTGGCCAAACTGCGCTAAGATGGCGTTTGAATTAGTGCTCGGAACCGTTCCACTGGAACCGGTAGAACCGGAACCGGAACCGGAAGGATTTTTAGAACCGGAACCGGAACCGGAACCGGTTCCAGTGTAATTTGTCTCAGATGATTTGAAAAATATAACCAAAAATTCAGTTTTCAGCCTGCAAATTTTCAAAATTTCTCTAGCCTTTAAATGTGAACTTTTAGTCAGGAAATTCTGAAAATTTCTCTATCCTTTGAATGTGGTTTCCTGGAAGTTTACTCCAATAAGTAAGAGTATAACTTTTTCTTGTACATATGTTGGTAAGTTACGCAATTACTTTTGAGCTGATGCTTTTGGAGTCATCAACTTTGAAGCATTTAATACTAATTGTCTACTTCTAGTTAAAAACCGTCTTTACATCAAAATATAGCTTACGATAGTCTTTTTCTAATAGATACCTGGAAACTAACCTTGATGTCTAAAGTTTTCACTAAATATTAGAATTGGTGCATATAGACTTCCGCATAATCTCGCAATAGAGACAACGATAACGAGAGTCTGACCGAAAACTGTCTTGAGATTTGTTTTCAGCAAACTCTGAAACTTCCTGTACTACATATACAACGTTTCAGGAAAATCGTAGAAAAAACTTCGGTTTGTTCCTCTTAGACTGTTGTTTTACCAATGTTGTTTACCCCTTGGAAGATTAAATTTTTAAATTTTGCTGCAGATTGGCCAATAATTTGTTGAAATGCATCTGTGCTAAATTTCAGCAAAATCGTTTTACAAACTGGAAGTTACACAGAGGGATTCGTCCACTTTCCTAATACCGGCAGCCTGCATTGGAGATGAAATAAAAATGTTCATTAATGAATGAAACCGATTATTAATAATTAATAAAATGAATAAATATCTTCATTTCTAGTCCTATAGTTATTCTGTTTAAAATTTTTCAAAGTTTTCAAAGTCCTAGTCCTAGTCCTTTTGGAAGTTAATTTTTCAAAATTCTCAAATGGTGAAAAGTTGGAAAGGATTGCGAAAGGAAATTTTATTATTTTAGCACTTTTCACGCATGCATGCAGAGTAAATTTTAACTCTGCCAGTTTTAACTCTTTTAACTTTTATTTTTAACCCTGCAGAGTTAAGATTTAAAAACAGGAAGAGTTAAATTTAACAATGCGCATTCATGGAGAGGGTTAGAAAAACTTCCTCTCATCTATTCTACTCTTCCCATTCGCGAAAAGGACCTTAGTACACAGTAGAGTCGCAAAAGTGGTCATTTTTACTGGAATCAGGGCACCAAAATGAAAACGACCATTTTTAAGCATTGAGCTATTTCTAACGGTTTAAAGTTAGTATATATATATATATATATATATATATATATATATATATATATATATATATATATATATATATATATATATATATATATATATATATAAGCCAGAACGGTTGCCAGTTTAATGAAATTAGTTTATTCAAACTGAAGTTCAAGACAATTTTGGTTTATTTAAACTTGTTCTATTGCACATTTTACCACCTCAAATTTGCTATTTGCCAACACCAAAGTTTATTGCGAAAACTGGAGATTTCACCGAAGACTAATTCTGCAGTTTTGAGACTTCATGTAAAGATCGAAGGTTTATGATTGAATAGTGCATCCGAAATTTCACTAGTTGCATATAATGAGGTGAATCGTGAATGTACTCGTTGTAAGCATTAAATTATATGTAGATCTTTTTCCAACTCCAAACATCGACAAAATTATATATTGGGTTTCAAAAACACGGCATAGATAAATAAAGATTAGTTTTGATGTTATTTACATTTATGATTTGTGCTGTGCAGCGCATTTATTTTACTAATGCAGATTATATAATCTTTTAAATGAATTCAAGCTTAATATACTAGTCTTAACCTTATGTCTCGATAGGAGAGATATTGAAGAAACACTTGTTCACTTTTTCGAAATTTTTAATTTTTTCGCTTTTTAGAGCTAACAATATCCTGCCAATCGCGAAAAATTGGATTCGAGGTATCTGTATTATTTCTTGCCAAACCTGCCGCTGCTTTAATGCAAAAAAACATGAATACTTTGAACCCGCAAGATAGAGGATCGCGAGAAATTAACAAAATTATTGGTTAATTGTCAAACAAAATAAATATGAGAACCAGCTAATTAGTGCCTGTAGCATTCCGTGAATGCTCACATCCTATACGGTTGTACAAAATATTACCATGCTACACAGGATGAGTTTAGGATTTTCAAACATTTTACATATTCTTTACACTTTTTGACACATTTTAAACACTATTAAACATAGGGGTGAAAATTAATTACTTTTTACACGTAAATTAATAACCTTAAGCATATAACAACGTTGGGTCATAATGTTTTGATCCAATTTATATAAAAAAAATTAAAATTTTGAATTATAAGCGTTTTATAAAAATCTCAATTGGAACCGGAAGCTAGAACCGGAACCGGAACCGGTGCTCTGGAACCGGAACCGGTCCGAGCCCTAGTTTGAATCCTTTTTCTTTACTCTGCAATTTCCGAATTGAGTCAGCTTAATCTGAATAGTTTTCAAATTTACTAAAATTTTCAGATAACTCAAATAGATGAACGGAATCAGTTCGCCGGAATCGAACACTATGGACAAGTTCAAATCGAGCAGGTTCGGTCGGAGGTTCCGTGCTGGCGTACAAAATCGCTATTCTTGGATCAATTTCTGGTGAATGCCATTCTAGTGAACGAAAGAAAGGTCCAACTCGAATTCCTGATTCCGGAGTGTTAAACTCAACAGTATCAAGCTGAAGTTTCTCCAAACGAGGTAAGGAAAGTAAGCAGTTCAGTTTCGTCTCGGTGAACTAAAGATGAGTGATTTTGTGAAACAGTCTGGAAAAGGATAAACCAGAATCGGCTGGCATGATTAACCATTTTGGTTCAAAATCCTCATCGTAATTGAAGCGAGAGAGCGACTGCAATTTCAGAAACCACCAGGAATTCTTGGATTGATCAACTGAACTGGGCATCCAGGAAATTGCAAGACATGTACCATTATTGTGCACAAAAACAAATTCATCAACTGAGGAAAGAAAACGCTGCTCCTTTTCACTGAGAATTCTAATTTGAGTGCTGTTTTGTGAATTTTACGTGCTAGGTCTAGTCTAGTCTAGTAACCGATTTTATGTAGTTTCAGTTTCAGTAGGCGGTTGAAAATAAGTTTCAGTTTCCGGCGGAGTTTCAGTTTCAGTGATTGACGCTCGTTTGCACCAAATAAGATTAAAGTTAAGGTTAACACCGAGTTAACCCTGAGTGCAGCAGGTTACAGAACACCGAGTTAACCTTATGGTTAAGGTTAACGATAACCCTCTGCACCAACGCTTTTCAGCTCAGGGTTACGAAACCTGAAGGTTAACACCGAGTTAACTTTTAATAGAGGTTTAGCCAATCCGTAGCCAGAAACAGTTTCCATCCAATCGGGAAGCGGTTATAGCCATTCATTTAACTCGGTGTTATCGGCTGGAGAATAAGGTTAACAGAATACTTTCTTGTACTGGACTTGATACAATTAAATACAATTATCTGGAAGGGCACTGTAAAATTAATGCCAAGTTCACCTTACCTCAATGTCCTTTATGAAAGGAACCTTCGTTTCAAGAGTCATCATAGCTGTCGCAGGGGTCAAAGCAATTTTTGAGGAATTGAGAAATTTGTGGAAGCTTTTTCCGAATCGTCCTAATCACTCATTTATTCAGTTGTCACTCAGTACCTATATTTTACCATAGAATTTAATTGAGCAATAAAAATATCCTTAAAAATAGTGGCGCTATAAGGGTTAAACCTACTCCCGCTGAGGGTTAACTTTTTGGTGTTTAACACCGAGTTAACCTTAAGGTTAACACCGAGTTACGTTAACCTAATTTGGTGCAACGGTCTAACTGCGGGTTATCTCTTCTTAACACCGAGTTAAAAATTGTTGGTACAAGCCAGTGTGAAACGGTGAAACATCACGAGGTAACTGTGCTCCAACTGACCCAGGGTTTAATTATTGAAAAACCAAGAACCAGGAACCAAGAATTTTCCTGCGACTTTGTCAAGGTATTTAGTTGTATCAGAAATTTTTGTGAGATGTCGCAAGAAGTCGCCAGATACACAGCTGTTTTAACAAGGGAGTGGGTCAATTTGATCCAGGTTAAGGGGGGGGTCCACCATGAAAAATTTTATAGTCACGGATTTTGCTCATTTTCACACAAAATTTTGTCACATATGTCCTACATATCGAGTTTCAATTTCGAGTAGTTTCGTTCAGTACTTAACGAGTAACCGGCTATTAATTGCATGCAATTTGAAAACAGGTGAAAACGGCGGTGCCGCAGCAAATAAAGGCACTTTACACCTGAACTTCCTTGAGAATGGAGCTATATTCAATTGTATGTTTGATATCTAACGCAAACAAAGAACTTAGGGTAGCTTCTAATGGGAAAACGTTTCTCTATGACTTTATTTAGTGATTTTAGGAAGTATAGCACCGACGCTGGAAAGCCTTGACCACGAAAATCATTTAACGGCCGATAACTTGAATTTGGTGCATTTGCGGGCAATGGTCCAAGAAGAAAAATGTTCCCGACAATGAGAGCTTTCGATTGATATAAAATTTAACGTATTTCGAAAAATTTGAAAAATCGCTATTTTTGAGATTATGGTTGTCAGACCCCCATATTTGACCCCAGCGACCAACTGGGTGCACTAACCTGCGCCATTTGTGCCCAAACTTGACCTAAAGTCATCAATAATCGTGCGCAAATACATAGTCTAACATTTTATAGGTCTGCGTTGTCATAGCTCTAGGTTATTTGCCAAAAAACGGGAATTTCCTAAATTTTGTTAAAAATTGAGATTTCTGCGCCAGAGAAATCTCGAAATCGGACAGAACTAACCAGGATTAATTGGTATCGTTCGAAATGTCTTGTCATAAGCTGTGATTTGTAGGAAGTAGAAATTTTAATTAGGGCTTACAGCTTTCAGAATATTTCATCAAACTTGCTGACCCCCAATTTTAACATTGCAAAACAGTCAACATTGGCTGCTCGCAAACTTAAAAGATTAATTAAAAATTTTTGAAGGCCTAAATTAAAATTCTGCTTCCTACAAATCACCCTTCGAGATCGTATATATGATATAGGAGGGACGTTGAAGTGGTCCATTTTGTCGTTGGCGAGATTTCTCTGGCGCACGGAAAATATCACCACTTTTTCTGTTTCCTATGTTTAACACATCAACTTTGAGATGAAATTACTCGCTAACCGTAACATATCCGACCTTCATTTCAAAAACTCGTTAAAATATACCTATCGGACAACAAAATATGTGAAAATGAGCAAAATCAGAGACGGTCGAAAAATCGGCCAAAAATGGACCCCCCCCCCCTTAAGCAGTTAGGATTAATAAAGCCCAGCATCGGTGCATTTCCTTGGGGCTCATGTTTCTACTCCGTCTCCATTCTTCTGTTTTTGGCAACGAAAGGATTTGTGCAACAGACCAGTGATGTTTCAGGCACTGAGACTAGGTTTTTGGTACTACAAGATTCTGTTTCAGTCACTGCCGCGGAAACTACAATAAGAGGAGACATGAAACTGAAATTACTTTGAGCCCTTGACTGAAAGTAAAATTAGATTATGTAGATCAGAAACACGGACCGACCGAAACTAGTGTCAGTCTTGACTTTAAGCCGATGCTCTCAAAAGTTTAGGCCGATGTTTCGTTAATATTCTGCAGTTGGAAAAAACTAATCAATTTTTGCTTTTTCTGAAGCCTACAAACTGCATTTTTTGAATAACCTGAATCTGAACACCCCCCCCCCCTGAAACTAAAACTGAAATCATTTTGTTCCCGATTGAAGCTTAAACTGATACTATAGACATCAAACTACCGATAATCCTTGAATTGGGCAAACACAAGTTGACATAGAAAACTTCTGAACCTTTACTAGCTAGAGAGTATAGTTGTGCCCGGGCCTTGAATCGGGCCTCGGGCTCCGGGCCGGGCCTGCACCGGGCCGGCCCGGGCCCGGTTGTTGGAGCGGTAGGCCTGGCCCGGGCCCGGTCGGCCGCGCAGGCCCGGCCCGAGCCGGGCCTACCGGGCCTGGGAGGCCCGGTCAAATTTTTACTATCCATTTTCTAATTTTTTTCCACAATTTATTCACTAGAAAGTCCAATTTAAGCTTACGCGAGTTGTCTAAGTTGTAATAAATAGCACTAACTATTGTTTGGCACTATTTTCTGTATGCCGGGCCTTCACCGGGCCGACCGGGCCTACACCGGGCCGCCGGGCCTTGAATCGGGCCTCCGGGCCCGGCCCGGCCCGGTTGGTTCAGCAGGCCCGGGAAATTTGTTAACGGCACAACTCTACTAGAGAGCGACAATGTGAGGTGAATATATTTCCAGCATTCATTGTTGTAATTTGACTGACTCGCGAATTAATTCGATGATTCCAAGTTTAAAACTATTATTAATACGTCTCCTGATAACTAGTTATTTAAACAAATTAAAGAGTGAACTAAGTACTATTTCCTCGTATCGCTCTGATGGATTCATTAGAAATCTCATCAGTTGACCATGTCAATTATTATCGAGTAGATTTACAACTTTATTTCGGCCAGCGTCGGAGAAATAAATCACACCAAATAGTGTTGTTCACAGGCAGGCAGCCTTGTCCAGACCGATCGGTATCGTGGAATATTTGGTCCCACATAGCTATAGCTTTTGGTAGAAGTAACCGATTTTTATTACTTTCAATTGAAATATGATAACACGGTAATTATTATGCTTAATTATTTATGTTAATAAGTAGCTGAATTTAACATAGAAAATGCTGAAATTTTACAGGAAATCCTATCACAATTCACGTTGCATACCATTCGAAAGCTCTTGACAAAACAAATTCAACAATTTAAAAATCACACCCGTTGGATAAGCTGTACAAACATAATATGCAAAAATGTTTTGCAGTTGAAAGTATTTAGGGAAACAAATATCGCGATGATAGAGACCAGCCGGCCCAGGTACACAGTAGGACGTAGGCTGGTCGGTGAACTTTTCCAGTTATCGCCTAGTGCTGACAACCATCCGCCAAGAAGACTACGAAATATTTGATACTTCAGTTTTTGTTTCAGACAGCCAACGAAAAATAGGATTGGCCAGCAGTCTGGGCCCTGGGGCCCGTTGCATAAACGTGATTAGTTGATTAGTGTAGCAGTGTTTGGAGGGAAACTTTTGCTGCAGTTGAAGTGCTTGAAGAACAAAACAGTCGGTTTGCTGGAAGTGGAAACTAAGCAAGTTCAGTGATTCAACGTACGTACCTAATCTAGTGGCCTAAATATAAATACGTAAACGGAAGAAAACAAATTTATTTAAGAAATATCGAACATATACAATTTCACTAAAGAGAAAAAATTAAAAGGAACCGAACACAGATAGGCCTCACACGATACATACAAAAAATGGCGAAATCGACTGAACTATAATATTGCAAACTTGCAAACTATTGCAAAAGCAAAATTGAAGTATACTATTGGCTGAACTATATACTGCAAAGCTAAATGGCCTGCAAAATTCAAACAGACCAACAGACCAATGACCAGACCAAGACCAATGACTAAAACTCCAAACGAAGTAAAAACATTAAATTTCACATTTATATACATGCTACAATGAAAACCTCCTGATATGGCAGTATATACTACATAAAATTTACACAAAAGACCAAGTTAAAGTTGACAAAAACGATTGAGACTTGCACGACTATACAGCTGTGACATATAGTATCATTGTGCACTGTGATCGCATATACGGACCGCCTTGTTATGCCCGACTGACCTGATTGTGGGACTCATCAGGGGCTTACAATCAGGTTATTTTGCTTTGAAATTGACCACCCATTTTTAATAAAGAAACGTCGTTTCGTCCCCTGGCGATCAACTCCATTCATGCGTGATATTAAGCACATATGCGCTTTACAAAGAATTAATGCCTACATATAAAACAGTAAAATATCCCCGAACGCCAAAAAGCGACGGGTATTCATAAGGTTCCGTCATCCATTATGAATGACAGCATTATTAATCTCCTTCAAATGAAGGATTTTATGAAGGATCATGCTACAATGAAAACCTCCTGATATGGCAGTATATACTACATAAAAGTATCAACAGGTTTCAGGGTCAACTTAGAATCAATGAATAAAGTTTACAGAACATCAGAGTGAAATAGATTATATAAACTAACAAACAGCAGCCAAATCGTTATACGTAGTAGCACACTGAAACTCAACTCTATTAATGATGCTGTGCATACAGGGTGTAAAGTACGTACGACTTGTTTAAGAATAAATTCCGAAAGGTAATGACGAACTTTGCTTTTTTTCTAATTTCTGCAACTTCAACTTTCATGGCTCAGCTCAGCTTCATTTCTGAAGTTTCGACACGTATATACAGGGTTGATCATTTTCGAGATCTCCCGTCCTCGCATAAAATGCAAAATATATACATCTAATTTATATGCTCAAAAACGAACACACTTCATAAGAAAAACCCAATGAACATCGTAACCAGCTAATATAGTTACGTATATACCTACGAAGCAATTACGATACAGTTATCCAACAGTTTCGGATGATAATCCGAATAGCCAGGAGATCTATGACTGAAGAATGGATGCCGTTCCAACAGAGTTTTTGGCTTTTCTCGAGATCGCATTTTGGCTGAATCCAATACTCTTTTCACTTGATTGCATCCAGAATAGAAACTGTATTCCAACAGATCCAAAGTGACACCTTCTTCCAAAAGACGCTGCCGTTCTTCAACCAACAACTTCAGAATATCCTGGAGAACGTGCTCTAATGATTCGATCTGAATCGCTTCAAGAGATCGCAAAGCGCCAAAGAACCTTCCCAGTTTGAGGCCCACTTCCGGCGAATAGCTGCTATTTCGGGGTCGGAATGAGTAGTCAATATGGACAGTCTTAAGATTAACCAATTTCTTCATATAATCCAAATAGGCATCCATCGGCAAAATGGTGCAATCTTCATAGAAAGGATCACTTGGATCTGCAAATCTGAGGCTCAAACTGGAAATACCCGGCAAAACGTGTTCCTCCAGGAAAACGTTGTCCGGATTCGTTTCCGGATCTTTTATTATGAGCGATCTGAAACGCGGTCCGACTCGAAATCCAGCTTGATCCGAGGAAAATTGGATCACATCGAGCTCAAGCTCCACCAAAACAGGACAGGAAACTTCACAACGCAGCTGAAGATTGGATAATGAAAGCCGAGTGATACTGTGTAGCAGTCTGGAAAAGGATAAACTGGAAACATAAGCTAAGGAGTTACCAAATATGAGTTCAGAGCTTTTAATAGTAAGCGACCGAAGTCTTGGCCACATAACACCGGCAGATCGAATGAGATCTTCAAATTCGCCATCAAAATTTGTCCGAAAACGAAGAATCGCCGTTTCCAGCCGAGAAAGTTTTCCCAGATACAGTACAATGACTTCTGGCACAGTAAAGCAATGCTTCGATATTCCACAGTTCAAATATTTCAGGTTTGGGTTGTCGTCCACGATCATGTTCAGCAGATCTGCGTTCAGCCCCGGAAACCGGAGATGCTGCAGCAAACCGGAACTCGTTAGCGGATCCAGTAAACCAAGTGGAAGAGCAAAGTCACCGAAAGAAGCAAGCCTGAGACTACGTAGCTGTCGGAATCTAAAATCAAAATTCTCATCCATATAGTTGTCCATACGCTGAACAAAACCATAAAAATTCAATTCTTCCAGGAATGGACAATGTTGTGCCAATCTACTTAGAGCGGTGCAGGTCAACCACGACTTTGGCACAATCAGAGATTTTAGGTGGCAGATGGAATTTTCGAAGCACGGCATGAAAATGGCACTACCACCTTGGACCAAAACTGATAAACTGGCCAAGGTAGGGGCAATAAACTGATTGAAATTTCTGTCATTACTACCGCTATCCTTAGACAAACGGATACGGCTAAAGTCCGTTTCCAAACAGTAACGGAATTGAAGGCCAGGGGCAGAGAACAATTCTGAAATGGCACGAAAATCCGACGGCTCCAAACTCTCGCCTCCGTCAGCCTCGACATGATGCAAAATCAGGGAAATATTTCTGGGCAGCATTTCCAGTAGGCGATAATCTTTGGGATTCCTCAACTGAATTCCCAGCGTATGCAAATTAGGAAAGGCCGTACCGAATCTAGCAAGAACTGATTCTCCAATCGGGTTCAACAGATATAGCTCTTTGAGATCGCAAAACCGGCTCATGATCCACCCTACTCGAGCATCCAAGATTTCGGTTTCCGATCGAAACGGAAAGGTGACTCCTGGTTCGATATGACAAGCTCCCAGAGCAAAACAGTCCACACTGCGATAAGATTGAAATAGGAGAGAACGAAATTGTTTGCAGACTCTTTCCAGGAGAATTCTATGGCGCCAGGAAATCAGACGGAAAATATTAACCAATATTTCCTGAGACAGATCAAGAAGATTAAACGCTTTGGACATGGCTTCAGTCAAGAACAGACGGGCTATCTAAAACTGACACTATATACTACGTAACAGTTTCTTCCTTTTTCACGGATGCAAGAATTTCTTTTAAAAGTTGAGTGCAGCCGTAGAAAAACGTGAGCACCGCTGTGCAGTGCTTTACGTCCCAAAGGGAGCGGGGGTGTGGGGGATGCCCTTGTCCATGATCCCCTCAGGTAACAAGAAATTGCTAGATGCTTAGGTTTTTCGGTCAAAATTTGCAGAAATTATCCGGCTTCGCAGTAATTTTTCGGTCTAAAATCGTCCCCGTATAGCGCGGCGGGAAATAAAACCAAACTTTCAGATTTTTAGACGAAACGCTTTAATGCAAGGACAAATTAAAATTCTAACAACAGCCATGAGGCCCTGCGAAGGGCTTAAAAATGAGCTATAAATCCCCTTTCTAGATCTTACCGTTAGTGAGAAATTTTCGACGAAACAGATGGAAAAGAAAACCCAATACGGGAAAAGAAAACCCATATGCGGGAAAAGAAAACCCATTCTTAATTTTTTGCTGGAAGGGTGCCAGAACAATTTTGACTGCACCATTCAAAAGACCGGGTTGTTTTTAGTTCGTCTGCATCGAAAAATATCAAACTTGTGCAGAAATGTAAGCCAAGTTTGTATTTCAAAATTTTGTGTGATTAACACGTAAAAGATTTTTGGAAAACTTTTAGATTTGCTTATTTTCTGCAGTTTAAGCATCTTCAAGGGTAGAAAACGTGATTTTCTTGTATTTAGAGCTAAACTAGACCCATTTTAGCGTAAAAACAAGCAAAATTTGGTAACAAAGGCAAATTTGGTTGGAAATGGCACCATGCCAGAATTTGATCATTTGGGCTACGCATAACGAAATGATGTCAGGTAAAGCCTACTCCAATTTAATCTAGAGGCTCTATTAACCAAATTTAAGCGTTAATTTGATCTTTGTTACTAAGAGTTTGAAAAATATTCTATTTTTAAAATTGGGTTTTCTTTTCCCGCATGTGGGTTTTCTTTTTCCGCCGAGTAAAGGTAACCCCCCAGGTCGAACCACAGGCACTAGAAGCAAATAGCATATGCCGTCGTGAAGTTTATCCTCTGTATACCTATAATTCGTTTTGGCCTAGGTATTTCCAGTAGTTTGGGGTGACACACCAAAGTTGACCCTATCTGACCAAATGTTGCGACTTTAGGTACGCACTTCTATGACAAAAGTTGCTCAGTTCGATGCGGGCTTTCATTTGGTACCAAATTTGACCACTTTTGAAAATTTTAATTCGCCTAAGTCCCCACCCACCCCACCACAGGCCTCTACAGCCACTTTAGGTACGCACTTCTATGACAAAAGTTGCTCAGTTCGATGCGGGCTTTCATTTGGTACCAAATTTGACCACTTTTGAAAATTTTAATTTTTGACCCAAAATCGCGTAAGTCCCCACCCCCACCCTACCACAGCACTCTACAGCCAATTTGAGCATGCAATTCTATGACAAAAGTTGCTCAGCTCACTTAGGGATTTCATTTGGTACCAAATTTGACCACTTTTGAAAAATTTTATTTTTGACCACTTGAACCCCTACCCGATTTACCCTTCAAACGGCAAAGTGGAGCCAGTCCAGCAAAATGGGTGGGTCGGACGGCAAAACGGACTACGGGAATGAGCTGGGCGCACTCAGAAAACCTCTATGGACAAAGTTTTGAGAGGCCATGCACAGTCCTATATGGTGTTCTTGTAAATCGGCACCGACTTGACCCTCCCGACAGCAAAGTGGAACCAGCCCAGCAAAATGGGTGGGTCGGACGGGCCGACACCGGAAATGAGCTGGGCGCACCAGAAAACCCCTATGGACAAAGTTTTGAGAGGCTATGTACAGTCCTATATGGTGTTCTTGGAAGTCGGTACCGACTTGACCTTCCCGACAGCAAAGTGGAACCAGCCCAGCAATATGGGTGGGTCCGACGGCAAACCTGCTTACGGGAATCAATTCGCCGTGCCAGAAAACCTTTGTATGAAAGAATTGAGCTTTCTAAGTTGAATACACAGCGAGAAATTTCGATTTTTCATTTTTCGAATTTTCACCATTTTTGACCGGCCACTGTGTTCGCATGGGAAGAGATAGAGAAACGAGACTTAGCTATTTAGTTAGTTCAATATGTGTAGTTTCTGAATATAAAAAGAAATCGGCTCCAGCTCTTAACGTTCGAGCTGCGCAGCGACCACAAAAATGGTCACTTTTCGCTCTGAGCCGAATTTGCGGCGCCGCTGCGGCGCTGTGGCGCACCTGCAGCGCAAAAAAAGTAGCGATTCTTAAATGGCGCATGGGGTACTACCAGACCCTATACCCCTTTAGGTCCGGCCTCCGCTGCAGATTACGTGAAAGAGGCGGAAATTCAGGACAATACGACCATTAAATAGGAGAAACCGGAAAAAAAACATCGCCGCCATAACCGGTCCGGGGCGCAACTTTTTAACGGAAAGTGATACGGGGCTGAAACTTCGCACACATACTAAACTCGATGTGCTCTACAATTTGCGCATGAAATCTGCGCAGGATCTGCGCAGGATTTTGCGCAGCCTCTGCGCAGCTTATTTTACGGTGTCTCCAGGGACTTTGGACACATATTATAGGGGTCGCTGCCGCGACCCCTATGATAGGCTATCAAAATCTTATCTAGCTCATATGGCTGATCACACTGCCGATGGGTGGGTTTTCTTTTCCCGCATTTCACAGAGGGTTTTCTTGTCCCGCCGCCCTATATATGTATATTATGGAAGTACATGGTGTATATTATGGCGTACAGGCGCGTAGCCAGGGGGGGGCGAGGGGGCATGCCCCCCCCGAAATCGGAGGAGAAAGAGAAAATTTTAACACCAAATGAGCATTCTGATAGATATTTCCAAAAAAATTCGCCTGCGGCGCTAATTTTCCACGAAAATATATATCACAAAAATAGCAGCTTGCACTTGAAACCGACCTCCACAGGTTCCGATTCAGCACTAATTTCTGAAAAACTTTGGCTTGCCCCCTCCGAAATTTTTTCTGGCTACGCTAGTGATGGTGTATATATACCAGATAATAAAACAAAAATAAAAATGCTCCGATGCCTTGGCGGATCCAGTCGAGGGGTGCGGGTCCCCACGGGACAAATGTATCCACCGCAAATGTCTGGAGGGCGGACGCGGAGCTCCCAGGATGCTGAAGAAAGTTTTTATTTTTGCAATAAAATAGGTTTTCAAATCGTTAATTCTTGACATTTTGAAGAACCGCGAAAAACGTTCATGACCGAAGTTCGAATTTCGGCTGCTATTTACTAAGGGAAAACCCTAGGCAACCCATATCGGGTATATATATGATCTGGGCTTTTTCTAGGCGAAAAAAGTGGGGGTGGGGAGCGTGGGGGGGAATCTAAAGTGGTCTAAAATCGATAAAAACGCAGTAAAATAGCCTGTTTTCTACACTGCTATAACTATGCTTAAAAGTGCTCAAAAATTGAGTTTGAGTACCAAAATAAACGATGTTTGAGCAAAAAATTCCGGCGAAGCCGGAAAATTTTTGACAATTTTGACCAAAAATCCTTAAAATTTGGCATTTTCTGGGCACCTTATAGTGAGTGGGGGGGAGGAAGCCTAAAAAAAGTGGGGGTGTGGCCGAGTGGGGGGAGGGGTCGAGAAGGGGGGAACCCAAAAACTGGGGGGCGCCCCCCCCCCCCCCAGTAAAAAAGCCCAGATGACATGTCCTGACTGTGCGCTATCGATACATATATAGAAGTTCCCAGTCGGACCTCTGAGCCGTCCTGGGGTGGGTGATTTTTTGTTAAAATTTGAACAAATAAAAAATCACTTTCATATTTTATTACTGAAGTGAGAACAGCAGCTAGAGCAAAACTAACGCCAAATTCGAGCTCAGCGACCTCGAAAACCTTTATAGCCTTTGTTTTGAGGTTGCCTGACACTTCTAGGAGTCCAACCTGGTAACCAGCCGGGTTGAACCGTCCGACGGTAAACGTGATTCCAGAAGTCAGTATTAGACTATATATATACGTATATATAGTTACCTAAAAACTAATGCCAGTGTGCACTAGAAAACCCCCTAGGACATGTTTGTAGATGTTTCGGACTGTCCAGTTGGTACCTGGAGGCTCCGGAGGGGACCGGTAGGGGTCACGTGACCATGGGTCCAGGGGCGCACACAGGATTTTGAAAAGGGTGGGAGTCGAGCCGGAAAACATTTTTTGCTTTCGCCTGACACGTTTACGCGGGGGGGGGGGGGGGGTGGCGGCGGCAAATTTTTCAACAAAGAGTTCATTTTGGGAGCAGCAAAAATGACGAGATTTAGGACTAGTCGCTAGCCAACGCGGGGGGTCTAATTTTGAAAAACCGTATATAATGGAAATCTTTAAAAAGATTTCAATAAAAGTTGATAAATTCTTTGATATATATAATGGCAAAATTTGGAAAGCTTGAAAAGATTTGAATAAAAAGCTCTGCCAGGCGCATTGTTAAAGTTTTAAATTGTTAAAATCGAGATAGAATAGTGCCACAGGCGCGGAAATTCAGCAAACAGAGATAGAAAATAGAAAAACGAATCAGGCGCGAAAAATTGAGGTAAAAAAGCGCCGCATGCGCCAAAACGTTGTAAAAGTTATTAATACATAATAGCGACGCAAGCGAGAAAATTTTTTAGATTCAGTTAGAAAGGTGCCGCAGGCCCGAAAAATTTTTTAGATTCAGTTAGAAAGGGCCCGCAGGCCCCCGCTGCCACAAGACTTTCGCATATCCCCTTGAGCAAGGGACTAAGCACATATCTGTTCGCCGTGGGCTCCAGCAAACCCAGCTGTCTATCCTTAACTGGTCGGTAAATGGGTACTACTGCGGTGGGAAGGTAACAGGAGTCTGTGTTCTGGCGTGATGCCTGATGAAGGGCTGGCCCCCCTTCCACAGATGTAGTCAACATTAGAGTTGTCGCTCCTGGCTTCGGGCTGTGAATCCGGAGATAAGCACCGGCACCCTATAACCTTCTGTACGTTGGAGTTCTCTCCAGGGGTCACTTTACCTTACCTTACCTTTACCGAAAAATTCTGAAAATTCAGTTAGAAAAGAGCCGCAGGAGATTAAAATTTTAATAACTTAGTTAGAAAGCGCCGCAGGCGAGAAAAATTATAAAAATCGAGATAGAAAAGCGCCGTAGGCGCGAAAAATCTTCATAATTTTTAATTTTATGCACTAAAAATAGCGCAATTTTCGCTTTCTCCCCAAAAATGCTCGGGGGGGGGTCCTAAGTCCTAAGTTTCTTACGGGTGGTTTTTTGTGAAACCGTTAACAAACAAATCACCGACTTTCGACAACTGCAACTTACTAGTAGGTCGTAGAGCAGCGAAACTGGGGTGGTTTAAGGTGGTGGTCACTAGCATAGATACGGGGGGGCGGCAGCCCCCCGAAATGGATTTGCCCCACTGAAAAAATTGACAAGAGGCGTTTAAATTTACCATAAACACAAAGAAATTGTACTAAAATGCCCCAAAAATTAGTGCATTGTACTATGTACTTCACTGAAAAATTTTCGCGTCGTCGGCGCGACGTCATTATTAGCAAACTATGTATAATTAAACCTTCACTAGTTTGCTTTACTTTACTTTGCCAGCTTTGTAGTTTTATTAACTGCATCATTGCAAACATGATTTCCTTATATATATGGTGCATATTGAAAATGTGCCGCTTGGAATAAACTGTTCATAATGGGAGCATCCAATCTGAGTTTTCGTACGAGACTATAGAAGTGGAAAAAAATATATAGCAAATTAAACTGCAAAATTTGGTTGGGATCTGATAATATACAATGCAAAGGATTCAAATGTGTCAATAGCGTTTTTAAATGGCAAAATTGAAAAATTTTCTCAACTCGTGGGGGGGCTCCGCCCAGACCTCTTTTTTGGGTTTTAGCAAAGCCGCTTTCGGCTACAATAGATTTAAACTGGACCTTATAAAAAATTTTTACGTAGTGTTCATGCCATTGCTCAGGAAAAAAAGCAATTTTACCCCCCCCCCCCCCCCAGACTTCGGTCCAAACCGCCCCTCCTGAAAATTTTTTGTATCTACGTACGCTGCAACCGGTGGTAGTATCCTTTTGTGCAGTGCATCTGTAGTCATTTTTTGAAATGCTATAACTTTCGCAATTTTGGGAGTTGAAAAGATCTTTATGCATCATTTTAAAGTTTATCATAAGGGTCGCGACAGACCCCTATAATATATTGTGTGAAAAGTGGCTGAAGACAAGTGTAAAATAAGCTGCGCAGAAGCTGCGCAAAATCCTGCGCAGATTAAAATAAATTGTAGAGCACATCGAGTTTAGTATATCTGGGAAGTTTCAACCGCGTATCACTTACACTGCTAAAAAGTTGCGCCCTGGACCGGTTATGGCGGCGATGGTTTTTCAATTTAATGGTCGTATTGTACCTGAATGTTCCGCCTCTTTCACGTGAATCTGCAGCGGAGGCCGGACCTAAAGGGGTATAGAGTCTGGTAGTATCCCCATGCAGCCATTTAAGAATCGCTACTTTTTTGCACCGCAGCTGCGCCATAGCGCCGCAGCGGCGCCGCAAAAGTCGGCTCAGGGCGAAAAGTGACCATTTTTGTGGTCGCTGCTCAGGTCGAACGTTACGAGCTGGAGCCGATTTCTTTTTGTATTCAGAAACTACATATATATTGAATAACTATCGGTCCAGGTCTCGTTTCTCTATCACTTCCCATGCGACACAGTGGCCGGTCAAAAATGGCGAAAATTCGAAAAATGAAAAATCGAAATTTCTCG
>JASAND010002759.1:0-25216 GCA_030248195.1 Trissonchulus latispiculum
AAGCAGAGATGGATTAGTGGGTAGTGCATCCTGGTGTTCAGTCCTGGCTTTTTCTTACAGGGGGTGGGGGTGGGGGGGCCCCAGAAATCCGTTCCCTCCCCAGGCTTGGCTCGCCCCCCCAGAATCGCCTCCCCCCAGGATTCGGGCCTTCCCCCCCCCAGAACCCCCCTACCCTAAAGTGCCCGGAAAAATAGGGTTTGTAGGGCACATTTTAAAAATTTTTCCGGCGTCGCCGGATTTTTAAGCATTTTTTTAGCTATGTTAAGCGTAAATTTAAGTTAAAAACAGTGAATTTTTAGCTCAGCAGCAAAAAATAGCTATTTTTAGACATTTTTCTAAAAATTTTTCTTCCCCCTCCCCCCAGACCTGGGGAGGACCCCCCAGGCTTCCCCCCCAGAAATTTTTGCCTATGGAAAAGCCAGCAGTCTGCCATGCTAGACTGCACTTGGTGACGAGTGGCGACCAGTTCAGTTCTGTAGCTGGGATAGTATTTCCTGCAGGCATTTTTATAGAGGCTGACAGGCCGTATGAAAGTTGGATCGTGGCTCCAGTGCCGCCATTGCGGCACGATTCAACGACGGATCCATCGGACCAAATTTTGATGTTAGGGCCAGCATGGCTGTTGAGGGCAGCTTCAGTTTTCGTTTGTGCGTGGTCGTCAGTGTCGAATTTACCAAATACCAAGTCCATGGATGGAAGTGAAACACGAGATCTCGCATCCCTGTTCCCAGGTAGGATAGGGTGGAATTGCCGGGATTCGTTGAAGACTGACATCTTCCAGTCCAGTTTACCGGTTCCATCGTGCGGCCTCTTCTCTCCAGGACTTCACAGATTTCAGCCTAGGTCGTACGTGCATTTCCTCTAGCCGCCTGACTTCGCAGGTTCATCTCTGGCAGGCACATGGACTTAGTGTAGGCAATTTGCGACTTTTGACGGATTATGGAATCCAGAGGCAGCAGAATGGCTTCCAGCTGGAGGCAATCGATTGGGAGTTGATGGGGTACAGCTTGTGATTTTTCTCGCCGCCATACTGTTGATTCTGTCCAAAATTTTGACTTTGGAAGTAGGTCCCACACGCCAGTGCAATAGTCAACAGCACTTCGGACGTAGGATTCTGAATGTTTGATCTTATATCTAAATTTAAATACGGTAGCATGAGCCATGAAGTAAATGGAACTAGCCGTTATGTATGAATTCAGATAGTGAGAGATCATTTTTAATGGCCATAGTTTTGTTTCAGTCTGCCTGTGGTTTTGAGTACACGTCCAAACTGCAGAGAATGATTACTGATATATCCGTCAGCAGAGATTTGAACGAGCGATTCAAGCAACATTTAAGCAACTCGGGACCTCTGGACAGTTAGTTTCACACCGTTATGCCATTATTTTGGGAGTTGATACTTTGTTTTGCAATGATTCTCAAGCGTTTGTTCTTCTGATAATTTACAGTTAGGAAAGTTATATAGATCTAGTCATTGTCATCAAATGTGTCTAATTTCACTGTAGTTAAGAGGAAGGCTAAGCCACTGCAGAGCTTCTCTTCATTGCATTACGTAATGCGTAACTATGTTCCGAGCAAAATATGCGAATGTTGCACCGTTTGGGGGAAAGCTACTAGAGTCCAGTCAGTCAATCAGTTTGGAGAAAAGCGATGGTCAGTCAGCGTCAGCCTCTTGCAAACCTCTCCTAAATGGAGGACACCCTTGGCGGAAAAGTCTCGTCAAGGTTCTGTTGACCTCACATTATTAGCTTATTCTGGTCAAAGCTAGGCAGTATAATGAAGGAGCTGTTTTTCCTATTCAATCTATATTTCTTTATTTTGTTTCAGTTGATTTTTCGATTCAAGTACTAACGTACAATTCCTGGCCATTTCAGCAGAGTTCGGAATTCAATATCCCCAGAGAGGTGAGTCTTCTCTTCACATTTATCTTTGGCATTCCTTGACCCTTTAACTAAAACGGTTTAATCTGCGTAGCTATTTTCCAATGATATATCTTTATCGTTTTTTGTTATGATTGCGAAGATTTTAGCTTGAGCGAAGTATCCAGCGCTTTACCACTTTCTACGGCAACCAATTCAATGGCAGGAAACTTTCTTGGCTCTACAACCACTCCAAGGGAGAAGTCATGTCCAGATGCTTTGAGCGCAAATATACATTCACTGTAAGGCTTTGATAAGATTCTAAAATGCGTATTGATATTAGTCATTGTGGACATTTTTATGAACTGAAACTTGTAAATATGCACTATTGTGTCCAAAAACCTGTTCTCTGTGCTCATGTTGCCTTCGTAGAGTTGATCAAAAAATTACTATTTTGGATACATTTTACATACATACATACATACGTACAAACATACATACAAAGATCACGGTATTTTTATGGTTTTTTTCCGAAATCGAGGGAAGTGACCAGTGGTCACTACTGTCTATGGGGCATTTAGAGTAAATCGACTATGCTCGTTTCATTGGGCATATTGCCGAAATCGAGGGAAGTGACCAGTGGTCACTACAGTCTATGGGGCCTATTGACCAGTGGTCGAACCCCTTGAAACAGCGCTTTTCGGCGTTTTGGCTGGGGGCATATATAGTAAATCGACTACGCTCGTTTCATTGGGCATATTGCCGAAATCATGGGAAGTGACCAGTGGTCACTATGGTCTCGGGGCCTACTGACCACTGGTCAAACCCCCTTAGACAGCGGTTTTCGGCGTTTTGGTTGGGGGCATATATAGTAAATCGACTACGCTCGTTTCAATGGGCATATTGACGATTCCGATGGAAATGACCAGTGGTCACTACGGTCTATGGGGCCTACTGACCACAGGTCAAACCCCCTAAAACGCGGTTTTCGGCCATCTGGCGGTACCCATATAGTAAATCTGAACACGATGGGCATACTGTCGAAGTCTTTGGCGAGGCGAAAAAGTTTTCTCCTTATACCACCCACAAATAGAGGTTGCAGCGGCCAAAGCTTGGGGCGGAGGTGAGAATTCAGTTTTACTATATATTTATATAATCACTTTTCTGCTCTACCCATGGCACTGTACAAGCTCCTTGTATCCATTGCCGCATTGCTGGAAAGGGATCCTTTAAAATGACAGAAGGACACGTAATAAAAATGCTCCTCCGGAGCATGAAAAAGTAATATGGGTGGTGGTGAGGTTGTAAAATCAAGAGAGGACTAGTCTTAAAAATGCTTAATATGGGTTCTAGGTTCAAAAAAAGAAGAGGACTAGGTTGTGGGCGAATTAATATGGGCACAGCTTCGCCGAGCAACCCATATTCGCGGGCTTTCACGCTTCGCCATGGCGATTGTCATATACAATGCCATTATTGTCGGTCAATAATAACATTTCCAGCAGTTAAACAATCGCTGCAAGTTGCTTGCTTATATATACGTAAACTATATAGTAATTTGGTTGTGCTGGACTACGGCAAGCAACTAGAAAGAACAAAGGCTATGATTGTAACGCTAACGGTTCAATAGAAATAGAAGAGGGAGAGATGAGTTATTGTTGAATAGGTTTTCTTATATGGTAATGAAGTAGAGAGAGTGTGAAAATGTTGTCCCTAGTTTGTTAGAGAAGTAAGGGTAATTTGTTCCCCTTACTTTTTTTTTTTTTTTTTTTTCCACCTTTTATTTTGCGGCTGGGGTTCGGGGGCTGTGATCTGCCCACATCCCCCCCCCCCTCCCTTCTTTTTCCAGCCCCCATTTTTAAGTTTTTTTTGCCCTCCCTCTACACCCTCCCACCACCCATATTTCTCTTTCTGTTTTGATTGTATGCTGAGCTGATGTTACGAAGGCAGTCGGTTCGGTCAGTCACGTCGGATTACTATAAAACATTTAAGTACACATGAAGTCGAGCAATTGTCAGTTTAATGAATTCATTATTTTATTGGACTACTTTATCAACTATTATACTAGTTTTTGTTTGCTATTATTTCAGACATCAACCTATCAGATGGCTGTGTTACTGCTGTTTAATTTTCAGG
This sequence comes from Trissonchulus latispiculum, assembly GCA_030248195.1. Lineage (NCBI taxonomy): Eukaryota > Metazoa > Nematoda > Enoplea > Enoplida > Ironidae > Trissonchulus > Trissonchulus latispiculum. The sequence continues at coordinate 3,993 of JASAND010002759.1, forward strand.
ACGAGTACACTCTTCAGCAGCTCTTTGATCATACTAGACTAAAAATGGTACATTGCAATATTTACGTATTAAGCTTGGTTCACGATGAAGAACTTTGTGCTTTGTGCTTTTTTCTTTGGGTGCTTTGTGCTTTTGCCTCATGCGCCGTGTGTGTAGTGTTCAGGAAACTAAAGACACATAGCTCTCGATGACAGCACAATCCCGAAAAGTACTGGTTTTTAATTTTTTTAGTAATTAACCGAGTTTTTTGAAACGTGTCTATTCCGATTGGTATAAAGCCTATCCACCAGGTGCATTTTATTTTGGTGAGCAATATCTTCTCAGAAATAATTGAACATATTTTCATAACTGTAGCTGTTTTATTGATTTTTCTTGCCCTTTTTTTCTAGCCAATCAGCAAAGGAATTGGCCTGATTTTATTGGAGAGCACAAAAGCAATAAAATCTTCAACGAACATTCTTCAAGCACACCAAAAGCACAAAAGCACAATCACCATTGTGAACCGGACTTAACCCTATTTCATATTAAGTTCTGCTTAGGGCGGGAGAAAACACAGTAAAACACAGAAAATCTGAACTTGTGTCGTTTCAGACTTGGGTCTGGTTTCAGGCAAATAAGTGTATAAGTGTTCAGTTACAATTTTGGTTCTAGCTGTTTGTAGCTGTTTTAGCGTTGTCAAGAGCAAGTAGTAATAAATATGTGACATCAGGCAGGCTATTTGCTTGTTATGGAGCCATGTTGTTCATGCTAACGATCCCATGCAATTTTATGTTCCTGAGTACCTTTTATTCATTTTTTATTTGTCCACTTTTCTAGGAATTTTTGAGCCAAGTTGTTTATTTTCTTGGTAAATTCCAACTACTGATCGCCTCAAATCCTGACGGGAGTACAGTTCAGCTTTCTGATGATGCAGTTCTTTCGCCTGACGTCCGTGTTCGAGTTGTTTCTGAGTTCACTAGGTTGGTTTCAAACTTATACTTATTTTGGTTAGGACTAGCTATGTTGAAGTTTATGTATTGAACGACCGCATTGAATTCATTCACGATGGTCTAGGAACACGAAAAAGAAGAAGTTTGTGTATGTGGATTTATTTTTAAATTTAAAGCTGAATTCATTTTGTAATATTTGTGTTCAGTTTTGATCTTGTTGCTGATCAGCAGAAAGACCCTCTGTAAATGTATACCTGTTTAGTCGTAAGCTCAAAATTGACCTGTCCAAAGTGCCACTGAAGGCTGAAGTTAAGCAGGAGAGTGAAACCGTTCAGAAACATATTGAGGAGGATCGCAAAATATTGATTCAGGTACACACCACGGTCACCACGTAGTTAGTTATCAGGGTATTTTCAGAAAATTTTGTGGAGGGCTTCCCGGGACCGGGCCTGGTGGGGGAATTCGGGAATTTTGAAATTGGCTTATTTGTTTTGGCTTTTTGAAATTGGCTTTTTCATAAGTGTCTGGATTTAGGCTAAACCGACATTTTTGCAAACATTGACGCCCTGCGAAACTGGAGAATTTTGGAGAATTTGCCTATTTTTGGCAAAAATTTGGGCACCCAAATAATTTTGAGGGGGCTAATTTCGGGGGGGGGTGGCGCCCCTGTGTAAAATACACTCGCAGGATCTGGTGTTTGTGTTGTTCTAAACTAGTGTTTTAGAACGGCCGCGCAGCCGTTTAATAATTAATTAATTAATTTAATAATATTTATAGTTAATAATTTTATAATCCGGTTTTCGCGAATTCCGGGGATTGAGTGAATTTTCAAGAACTTATTTTATCACAAAAATTGGTAAGCTCTGTAAGAGCTTTCGAATGATACCCATCTTGTGGGTATTGGAAGAAATTTTCAAAATCCGGATTCCGGAAATTTGGCAAACCCGGAATTCCAGAAATTGGGTGCATTTTCGTGAAAAATTTGTAAGATCGAAATATGCAGCGGGACCAGCTCTATTCAAAGTTTGATTGCAATAAATATTTGGCCAAAAATAAAAATTTTGCATTTTCCGTGAATGAAACCCGGAATTCCGTATTTTTCTGGATTTTCGAAATCTCGAGTCCCTGAGGATTCTAAAATATATAGCATTTTTGTGGTTTACTCCAAAGTTAATCTGCTATAAACGGTGGAAGTTTGTACACATATTTTTGGTCGTACTATAGTTCTTATTTTCGAAAATTCCAGAGTACTGGAGAACAGTTCCATTCTTACAAACAAGAGCTGGCAATTCCACTGCAGGATTACTAGTGTTCGTTTATTTTTCGTTGGTTATTGAGTAACCGATTTGGTATTACAGGCTGCCATTGTAAGAATCATGAAAATGCGAAAACGTCTTAAACATCAGCTGTTAATCACGGAAGTCCTTTCACAACTTTCAGGTCGATTTAAGCCAAAAGTTCCCGTAATCAAGGTAAGCCTGGCCTGATTAAGAAATTTTTTCACTTTTCAGTGCTTCTAAATTCATTAGGATGTCTATGTATTTAGAAAGTCATAAAAGTCTTGCTATTAGCGGCTCATTCTATGTAACTGAAGAACTTTAATTGCATTTTCAGAAGTGTATTGATATTCTCATGGAAAAGGAATATCTTCAACGTGTTGATGGTGTGAAGGATGAGTACGAATATTTGGCCTAAAAATAAATGTGATATGAACACTAATCGTTTATGGTCCACTTCAGAGCTAGATCTCATAGGACCAAGTTCCAGAGTGGCCGCTGTAACTAACTTGGAAATCTAGTGTTGTGTGGATTTGCTAGGGAGTTTGGATTGGATATTGTGTAATTAATTAATGGCACTTTGTTTTGTTTTATAAACATTGCACAAAATCTGTCCTTTGTTGTATACTTACTGTCTCTTCTTTAATGTCGAATTGTTCTGTATCTATCTAGATTAAACTTATGTGCTTGATTTCGTTCGTAGAGGTAGGGCTTAATATATCGCCATAATGTTCTGCGTACGTAGCAAGAGCGAGAAGCCATTGGGTAGTTTTTGAGAAATCGATGTTCAAAACAAAACAATCGCAGTTTTGTCAAAATGGTTTTTCTGTCAAGTCTCTAGCTTAGAGCAACGAAGTTCAGTTAATGGCATTGATAAAGTGTGCAATGAGGCAGTGCATCGATCGAGTATAAATAAACCAAAATTATCCAAAAGATTTGTCAGTAATTTTGAAAAAACTTTCCCTTGAAAATCGCAATTTTTGGGCCCCCAAAATCGTATTTTGCTTATACTGACTAAACCACTGGAGATAGCTCAAAGGTTGTAAAAGCAAAACTGTTCATTTTTGAGCCTAACAATGTTCATTTCGGGGACCTCTTTCCATCCATAACCAACCCAGAGTATATATTCACTTGGACAGAATAAGGCCGAAACCAAAGCTTGCATTATGTTCTAACTTAAAATGCTAGTTTGGTCCCATGTTAGAGCACCAAATAGTATACTATACTTGTAGTTTCATCCATACATTAACATAGAGTAGGATCCTGGGGGGAGTTCGCTTGTCTCAAGAAAATTCTGAGGGGGCTTGGACCTTGAGCCGAAATTTTCGATGGGGCTTGTACCATAAGCATCAACTAACGCTAATAGTAATAATATAAACTCACAATTTCTAAAGAAATTGAAGAAAATTGCCAATATTTCTGCTTACCCCTTGCCCAATTTTTCCTTACCCCTTGCCCCTGGCGGCGATAGGGCTTGTTACCTTGTCCGGGTTGGGGGGGCTTGGAACCCCCATACCCCCCGTGTTAACCTATGGTTTTATCTATATACTTTCATAAAGAATTGGAGCCTATAGGGTCAAATTTACAGATTGGTTGTTATGGATGGAAAGAGGGTACAAAAACGAACATTTTTGCTTTTACAACCTTTGAGCTATCTCTAGTGGTTAAGTCAGTATAAGCCAAAAACGATTTTTGGGGTCAAAAACGGCCATTTTCGAAAAAATCAGTTTTTTCAAAATTACTGCTAAATTACTGCTAAAATTTAGCTAACTGCTAAATACTGCTTCGTTGCTTTAAGCTAGAGATTTGGCCGAAAAACCATTTTGGCAAAACCTGCGATTATTTTGTTTTAAACATCGATTTCTCAAAAACTACTCAACAGATTCCGGAGATTTTCACCAGAATGAAAATTCGCACTAATGCGGAGGGACATTTTTCTTGGTTTGAGCTAAAACTTCGCCAGTTGCGAGAAAATTGAATACAAAGTTGCGAAATTTCGTGTCACCGCTCATTTGCCAGATTTTCTGGAGTATTAAGGCTTGTTGAGGTAAATACAAAAAAATGTCCCTCGGCCCACATGTCCTTCATATCATGACACAAGCAGAAGTTTTGGCCGATTCTACAGTTCTGAGAAAGCGATGTTCAAAATGTTTTGGTCTATATTCAGTCTGTCAGATGTCAGCATGTCGGAAAGGTTTTGCCATGTTTTTGCCAATTTTGCTAGTTTCGTAAGCTCATGTTAATGTACAGATTATAAGCTTTAAAACGATGTATAAAGCTCTTTCCAACTCCCAAAATTGCGAAAGTTATAGCGTTTCAAAAAATAACGACAAATGCACTGCACAAAAGGAAACCGCCACCTTAAGAGGCAGAGAACAAAGAAAGATTTGAGCGAAATTTGTTCCTTATTAGTTGTTTGTTACTGTTAACTTCACCTGTTTGTGTTTCTTAATTCTTGGTAATTGCTGTGAATTATGTGGGTAAGATGGGATTCTGACAGTAGATTAGTATCTACGCGTGACTGCTTTTGCTGTTTCAAAAAATCTTGTCGCTCAAAGTCGAAAAATTTCGATGCACCCAGTTAGCGCACTCACACCACAGATCGGGCCCCTTACCGGCTCGGGTCGCGTATTTATGAAATGCACTCACTACGCGCATATGGAAAATGCACTCACCTTAATTAGGCTCATTATGGGAAAATTGTAGTTGCATATAATTTTATATCCTTTCACGTTCATACGGTTGCAATAACAGTGGTTATTCTTTCAAGAATGATATACATAATAAGCTTTGTATCACAGGATGTGTTTAAATGAGTAATTTATGACAAATTAGAGAAAATCAGATGGAGTAACATGTGTCAAAAACTGACAGACCGATAGACGAATATATGACATAATATATGTTCTGACGTAATCAAGCTAGGAAAGAAACGAAGGAACGATCAAGGATAAAGTTCTCTCTCTGTTTTAGGAAATCTCGCTAGACATAGTTTGGTGTTGCCATCTTTGCTTCTCCCCATCAGTTATATCTAGTATTATGACTCGCTATGTCGCTTGGATGCCGTTCCACAGTGGGAGGCTGGAGGGAGCCCGTCGTGTGGCCTTTCGGCTCAAGGTTATCTATTCTAACCAACATTAAGTGCTCCAAGCCCCTAGCGCAGATGGGTGGAATCAGAATATACGATCTTATCGATAAGCGGATTAGGGCTCTTTAGCGTGCCTGTCCCCAGTAAGACAGTACACGGGCCCTCCAATTTTACGCCTCATGTGACCGGCGGAGCTGTAGCCTAAGTTTCTTGCTCAAGGAAACAATGTAGCGTCACTATGGCTAAGGTGGGGACGAACCTCAGACCTTTCGATTCGAAGTCCAGCGTCTTTACCATTCAGCTACACGGCCACTGGAATAAAGTTTTTCGTAAGAGATTCAGATTCAAACATTTAAAAGATTAATTTGCTGCTAAAGAGACTCTGATCCTATATTCATCAAAATTAGAAAATTTGTTTATCCGAATTTAAAAATAAGCCTATTGCCCATAATAAATTTGTCTGCAAATACAACATTTTAAGAAAAATAGTCAACTCGGTTTGACCCGCGGGTCGATGTGGATCGAAAGACTTGACTCAATCCGAGTAATCCGACCCGACCCGCGGATACCCACGACCGGCTTCCAACTCTGTCTTGCATTCCAGTCTTTAAAACTGCCTGTGTATACAGTTTGCCAAATCCCAAATATTAAAGAAACTTTGTGTGGCTTTCTGTTTAAAAGTAAACCTAAAAATATTCGGATCTTTTACGCTTTCCCACGTTATTGGTCAAAAAACCAAAAGTAAGGGTTGAGGGAAAAGCGTAAAGAGTTTCGTCAGATATTGAAGCTCTAATAAGGAAACAATTTGAAAATCGTTCACTGAGTTAAAACATTATTTTCTACAATTTACAGTCATAATTAAAGGGTAAAATACTTCAGATTGCATTCAGATGAAGCATCATTCAGATGATGCGTTCAGATTCATTCATGGTCCATTTCTAAACACAAAGGAGTTACAAGAAAAGTAAGAAGATTTCATCCCAAACGGCCAAGAGAAAAAAATGTGCGCTACTGGTCTAAAGTAAAACAGTGAGTAAACCTTGCGTTCTGATTTCTAATGTTAAGATTACGGTTCTGCTATAGGGAATGTTTCACTCTGATGACAGCGATCCTCTACAAAAGTAGCTGAAACTTAAATTCGCGTATCCATCTTAACTTAAATTAGTAACTTAAGGTGGTGATTGTGATTCCTTTTGGATACATATTATTGGCTGACTGTTCAAATCAAGATGAAATTTAATGAAACTTTCCAAAATAAGTTCTTTTAGCAATATCCCGCTTCAAAACTTCGACGTCTCTGTTCGGGGCGGGTTTTGCCGATTTTTGACACTTAGACAGTAGCTGCATAGCTGTGATTATATTCATTCGAAAGATCTTGTTGAGCTCTACATTTTTGCTTTTTGAAGCACATTTATAGCTTTTCTCTGTAGTGAGATGTAGCTGATTTTCTTATTTTGGCGTTGAAAACTGATCATTTTTGCAGAAATCAAATAATCGGACAGGGGATAAGATCCACCACGTCTGAAGAACACTATCGCAAGCCAAGATAAATTTTCAACATTTTTAGAATGATTTTGTTATTATGTTTAGAACTTTATTTTTATAAGATGTTATTTTAAAAAATTTTATTTTAAATTTATCCCCACACGCTAGGATTAATAAAACTTAAGGGCATTGAATTAACGGAGTCTAAAGAAAATAGTATTTTCTGTTTGCTCTAAATATTATGCTGTGTAAATAGGTACTGACTTGGCAACTTGACAGGCTCACGTTGTGAGCTTATGAGCAATGCATTGCAAAAGCAGCAGATATACATGTAATTATCTCGTAAGAGTACATAATAGATAAGAGTGTGACAGTTGGCAGGCTCTATGTTATCAGCTCTCGAGCCATGCTCTGCACGCTAACCCACCCCCCCCCCCGCATTTGCGTACCTAGTGGACCCACCCCGCAAATCAGTACCCAGTACGCAATTGCGTAATGCGTATGCTCACCTTTTCTATCGTAAGCCCCCCCGCAAATGTGACCTATCATTCGTCTGTTGAAAAAGTGATGAGTCTGTTTTGGGGGGGGGGGGTCGAATGATAGGTCAGCTTTGCGGGGGGGGGGGTGCCTTCCTATAGAAAAGAGTGAGCATACACAATTGCGTACTAGGTACTCATTTGCGGGGGGTCCATGAGAACCTGCAGTGCTGGGCACCAAGACAAAAATAATCCGCCACTTCTTGAGCTACGCAAGGCTGAAGGCCTCGTCGAGGCCGATTATTCGTAGCATTTGTAATCTTCTAAATGCTATTCTGCACGCTGCTATCATAAAAAATGTAGTTTTTGCAACAGCATGACCAAATTTTTTTCCAGCGATTGTGGAGCATTGAAGATGCAAGCTAAAGGGATGCCACTTACTAGACGTATTTTACACAAAAATACCCAGGGACCCTTTTTTAGTTGAAAACCTTAAGCTTGAGTTTAGCGATCCACATAATTAGGTTCAATTCTAGTTTAGAGGCCGTGGGTTCACACCTAAGTCTATTAGATGAAACCGCAATTTACTATAATTTTGTGTGCAGGTCAGTGTGACGGTGAAGTCCCAGCACTTGACAGAGTTTCTAAAGTTTCATAGTCAGTGTGAGGGTGCGAACTGCGATCCCAGCACCTGACAGTTTACTGAGTTCTTGAGTAATTCCACTGCGCCGGCTCCCTTTCTGCTACCAGTTACCTGGCTCTCACTCTCTGACTGCCTTGCTACTAGGCATGGGCACGGGTCCACAAATTTGGACCCGGGTACCCGGTGCTACCCGAAGCCCTATGTCGGGTAATTGCGATACTACCCGGGTACCCGAGCATTTTCGGGTACCCGAGAAATTTTTAACCCATTTTTCGGACTTGGCCATCTTGAAATTTAACTTTTTTAACTTTTTTCAGGGGTGTTTATTCACATTGAGCTTAGATTGGATAGATTTATTAAGTTATTAGAGAAGTTATTTTAAAGTAGTTTTAAAGACTTACAAATTACAATGGACTATAGGAACTTTCAATTAATTGTCACGGTATCGGAAATTGATGCTAATGCAGACGGCATTGGTTTTTTATTACCGCGCTCAGATCAGCAATTTTCTGAGTTTCGTACCACCGTTGTGCTGTCCCCTTCCTCTAACCTTCAAATGTAAACAAATTTCAGAAAGTATTTGGATTATAAGAGGAAATCCCCATGACAAAGTTAGGCTAACTTCAGCTGCCTGTCTCTAGAACTAGGAACAGCACAAAAGGCAGCAAACAAGCAAAACCTGCACGAAGAGCAAGTTTTACGTAGTATTTTTCGTTTTTTCTTAATGAAACCATGTAAAAAATAAAATATCTTGGATAAGAAACTAATTTTTTGTGATCGGACACTACACTTTACTGACAACAAATATAAATTTTAAGCTCATTAGTGCCAGAAAAGGGCATTTGGAATTTTATTTTAAGCAATAAGTTGACTTATGTGTTGAGATTTTGTCGGTGCGGTTTGAATCCAAGGAAAGACGACGGCGATCCTGTTTCTTGACCAAAGAGGCCACATCCGAACCAAGCAAGGAGCCCAGCTGCGCATTATCCAATGCCTCTTTAGCCACAATCTTGCGGCGGAGCTCTCTAGTGAGGGTTCCCAAAGCATTGGACGCCCGCCGATTAGAGATACGTCGGAAGGCCTAGCCAACAGTTTGTAAAACCGCGTGCATTGCTTTGAGAAAAGAAACAGCATCAAAGCGGACGGTTTGAGACCGAGAGCGAAGACGCCTTCCCCGGTTCTGACGCCTGCGAATCTTTTCAACACGAGCAGCCGCTGCTCCAAGATAGGCGGATATGCCGGCGGCAGCGTGACCCAAATCTCGCTGGACAGTCTTGAGGCGTTCCTCCTCACTTCTGTGCTCAGAGGAAGAAAGCTGGCGATGAGCCGTGTCTTGTTCAGGAGCGACGAAAACGCGGCGATCATCATCACACACGACCAGTTTGTCGTAAACGGCATCATCCGGTTTGAGTGGTTGTTTGGTAGTTGAAATCCACCGGTCTTTGGCCCATTCTGTGAGAGATAACATCGGCCGGGAGGCTTTGTTCCCCAGGACATCCTCGAGTGGAGAATGATGTATGGGGGGTGGCAACGGATTGTCGTTGCCAAAGAACCGCGGGACTCTGGGTGGGCTGGTGTCCGACAGAATTTGCCGGGCTCAGACCCGGAATCCCCTGAAGGGGAACGTTGGCCAGGTGACGGCGAGCGGGTGGTTTCCCGCCGGTGGCGGCCTGAAGCGGCAGATGACGGCGAACCTGGCGAACGGCTACGACCAGAAGATCGAGACCGCGAAGGCGAAGCAGATTCGCTAGAGGACGAGCGGGATTCAGACTGATAGGCATCTCTAGGCATACTGAGACGCAGTCAGGAAAGAAAAAACGCAAGCGCGGTAAGACAAATAACAGTAGAAGTAACGTTCAGGTAGTTTATATTGCAAACAAATTAATTTGCATATCGTTTTAAAAACCGATGCGCGTAAAGACAACCACTTTACAGGACAGTAAACAAGTGACATGAAAACAATTGTTTCTTTCCAATTTCCTTTTCCTCTCGCTGTTGTTTTGCTTTTGGAGTAACTTTACTAAACGTAAAACTGACGAGAGGTGAAAGCTCTTTAGAATTTTTAACCGTTTACATTACATTTCTTAAATATTCCTTGAAATAGATTCATTTATTGTGATTACGATCCCACTGTATCCGAAGAAAGTCAAAATAACCATCTCCCTCAACTTGGATAAACTTTCTCAGTCACTAAAGACGTGCGCATACCAAAGAATCATCCAAAATCTGGTATGCTCAACATTTGGTTAAATGAATGTTCAAACAATCTGGGAGCGTTTTGTGAGTTCAGAATTTAGTTTAGAAACACCTAAAGATGACAAAAATTGAACGCTAATGAGCTTTGGGCAGTAGTGAAGGAAGTTTTTCTACTTTGGAATTGACAATGTGGCATTAAATAGAATCATTAACCTTTCAAGATCATATCAGTCACTATGGACACCGTCTAATGGTAATTAGTATTGTTACTTACAGTTTAGAGAACAAAGCAGAGCTGCGGCAAAAGTCACTAATTTGATGCGAACAGTTTTGTTTGTATCTTGTGAATCATAAGTTTTAATTAATTCATTGACTTCCGCATATTGCTTGCTCCAACAGGAATTTAATGAAAGAAAAATTATTAAAGCACGGTAAATTTAGTATTTTAAAAACAATCTAAAAATAGAAAATTATAAAATGTTTGAAAAATACCAGAGCTAATTCCTCTTCCCATTACTTCGTTTTTCTGTTGTAGTATCTTTTTAAAGTATTAAACTTTATAATAAATGAAAAATCTTCGGTGGTTAAAAATTTTCTGAGCCAAAATTTGTCTGAGCCAAAAATTTTCTCTCTGCTTGATCCAGATTTATGCGGTTAGATCCGGTTTTTTCCGGTTTTAACTGGATATCGGGTACCCGAAGCAGGACCCGGGTACCCGAAAATGGGTACCCGGGTACCCGTCGGGTACCGGACTACCCGTGCCATTGCTACTTGCTACATAGCGATTCATATGTAAAAACGCAGTTTTTTTGCTGGCAAAGCTTTTGTGCCTAAAGTGCGTCCGTCAGGTATGTCCTAAAGTGCGTTATTTTAAAGTTCGTAAATAGGAAATACATTAGACAACCAAATTTTAAAACGCTATATCCCCTTTCCAAACGTTTCCTACAATTTTATGCTATGAAGATTTTTATATAGTAGTTGACTTGTACATAAACAATATACAAATCAATCAACAAAATCTGTGATCATCGAAAATTTTTTGAAAATGTGACTACAATCTTGTTTCAAGCGAATTTGAACGGCTCTGCGAAAACTTCTAAAACTTCCCAGAGGGATTAAATTTTTCCGACTTCTTTTCCGTAAAAGGTAAAAACGGAAAAACCCTTTTTTCCGGGACTTTTTTCCGATGGCCGAGTGGTAAGGTGTTCTATTAAAGATCTTACGGTCCTAGGTTCGAACCCCCGCTGCCACAAGGCTTTCGCAAATCCCCGTGAGCAAGGGACTAAGCATATATCTGTTCGCCGTGGGCTCTAGCCAACCCACTACCCAGCTAGCTATCCTTAACTGGTCGGTAAATGGGTACCACTGCGGTGGGAAGGTAACAGGAGTCTGTGTTCTGGCGTAATGCCTGAAGGGCTGGCCCCTCCCTTCCACAGATGTAGTCAACATTAGAGTTGTCGCTCCTGGCGTCGGGCTGTGAATCCGGAGACAAGCACCGGCACCCTATAAGGAACCGTGTCAAAATTAAGTCTTGAAATTAAGCATGTACACGATTTATTTACACGAATTTATTCGTTTAGAAATCGTGTAGCTATAAAAACTAAACGTTTAGAATCGTGTAAGTTAGACAGAAAACGTGTCAAGAATCGTGTAAATTTAATCGTTTACCGGATTTTATTTTTTGACACGGTTCCTAACCTTCTGTAGGTTGGAGTTCTCTCCAGGGGTCACTTTACCTTTTTACCTTTACCTAGTGGACATGATTCAGGTGGGAGACTGCCCACTTCCTCCCCCTTATGCCGTCTGGGCCGACTACATTTGGACATTTTTCTCAGTCTCTGCCTACATCTGCTTCTGTGTCGGCACAGATACATTACTCAGTTTCTGTACATCAAGGCCGGGTGGGGCAACTCACGTCGGGGGTCCCAAGTATGGCAACTTCCGGTCAGGGGGGCCCATCAACTCAGCACCCTCAAGGTACGTACCAGCGTGTTTTTCATCCTGTGCGTGCAGGTACCATCTAGCCCAAATGTTCAGATTTCTCCCCGACAAGCACAATATACGTACATTGTCTAAAATTCTCAGTCTGTGACGTCCTCGGCACAACAATTTTTCTATGTTTCTGATGCTTACGGGAACCCAATGTACGTATTAATTCCCCTCAACAACTGTCTATGGGAACGCCTTCCCATGTTCAACAAGCCGCTCATACGTACCTACCACCTTCGGGTACTCCAGTAAGTGGTATCTGGTTCAGGAGCGAGTCAGAAGGCGGGAACCATTTCACAGCCAGATAATATTTCTGATTTTGTACTGGGTAATTCGCGGGTGACTTCCGACCCTCCACCTCCACAAAATAAGGGGGGGCGCCCCCGGGTTTTTCTGCGCAGCAAGAGGGCAAAAAGGGGGGTTTCAACCTCCAAGAGGGACAAGCGACGCCTGTTCATCACCAAACCCCGACTACCCGTGCCACAGCAGAATTCGACTGTAATTGGACCAATTAAATGTATTCAGAAAATTATATTTCTATAACTTTAAAACTAAATTAATCAAACTAGAACTTACCACAATTTTGTTTAATGTGAGAGTTTAACATTCAACGAATTATAGAGAAGCTTTAACTTTTAATTGTGAAATTATTATGCTATAGTAAAACCTTAGAACATTGCACTAACTTTTAAGTAACTGTTAGAAAACTTCAATATTTTGTACTAACTTTGTAGTTAGAAAATCTGATGGCCCCCCAAGTATTGACCTTTACGTCTGACGTTTCCAGTTCTCTTTAATACAGACCAACGTCTCAGCGGGAAAGCAATTAAAGGTTTTTCTCTCCCAATTTTGGAGGCCCCACCAAATTCCTACAAGCCATTTTTGACAAGTAATTTTTGCACCACAGTAGCAGCTTGAATGGGCTTACTCAGAAATGTAAAAATTGTGGGTTATCTTTTAACATGTGGCCCATGAAACAAGTTTAAACGGCTCAGTGACGCACTTTGGGGTACGACGCAGAAAGGTCGCTGTTCTGTTAGATTTTAATTAAACTTTTCAAAATAAAAATAAACAACCCAACGACTTTATTCGGAAGCAAATAAGCTTTACACAAATTTCAATTTTTTAGTAACAGGCTCTTCAGAAGTCACTGGTTGAGCTTCCTCCGTTTCAATTTCATCTTCAATCTGACCCTGAGTTGAACCTTTCAAAGCTTTAACTTTTCGAACTTGAAGTTTGTCGAGATTTTGAGCACCCAAATGGACGCGAGCCAGTTTTGTTCCAAACACGTCATGCGTAACGTTTTTCACCGCTCTTGCCTAAAACACAACAAAATATACCTGCATATTACCCGAAGATTAACCCAATTAACTTAAAATCTATAAGACGTGAGCACGTGAAACAATTTTTAAGAACCCTCTTAGCCTAAGCTTTGATACCCTCTTAGTTTAGTACGACATTAGCGTGTAGCTTCAGTATCAGAGCATCGGAGCGATAAGTTGTGGGATAGTGCAGAATTTTTGGGGTCTCAGGTGATGATGTGACGATTTCACTTTAAGAAAATAATAAAAGAACGAAAGTGAACATCACAAATATTGTACAAAATGAAGTTGATGTTAACCTTCAATTGTTTAGGCTGCTTCAGTGCCTGCTTGTAAAGATTTTCTGCAGCAAATCTTGTTCGCCTAACAGTTAGCGTGAGCCTAGGTCCCATTTCAGCCAATTCAATTCTAGGCGTCCTCTGACCAGACTTTTTTAGCAAAATCCTACAAAAAGCAATGCGAGCATCAGTTCAGCATCTTTGATTTAGAGGGGTTCAAGAATATAAAAATTTACATGTCGATGTTGGATTTCAATAGTTTCAAGAAATATTTCAGAAGAAAATAAATAAAAGAAATAAAAATAATTGTCACGTAGTTAATATTTATCCGAGAACGAGAGCTGAACTAGTAGCATATTGAGGTTACCAGATTTACAGCTAAGTAAGTACCATTAAGTAAGTGCCGTGCCGGCCGAGTGGTTAAGGCGTTCGACTTCGGATACGATACTCCGAGGTTAGAATACACGCTGCCACAAGGCTTTCACAAATCCCTTTGAGCAAGGGACTAAGCACATATCGGTTCGCCGTGGGCTCTAGCCAACCTAGCGCTATCCATCCTTAATTGGTCGGTAAATGGGTACCACTTATGTGGGAAGGTAACAGGAGACTGTGTAGGCATCTGCCCTGAGGAGCTGGCCCCTCCTCCACAGTTGCAGCTATCGTCAGAGGTAGCACTCCTGGCTCAAGTGGCTTGTAATCGGGGATGAGCACCGACGCCCTGTATATTCTCGCATGAGGATAGGAGTTACTCCAGGGGTCCTTTACCTTTACCTTACCTAAGTACCATTAAAGAATGCCCAATATAATTTACCGGTATATCCGAAGCAAAATTTTTCCTTCTATTGCAGTAAACGAAATCAGATGTTCAATTCCTTGAAGTCGCAGCTTACTAACACGTTCGCCTCCAAAAAAATCTGCAACAAACTAAGGGTGAGTGTAGAAGAAAACTATAAATATTAGAATCCAAGCACCTAGAAATATAGGAATTGAGTTCTCAAGGCCGCAAACAGGGGGGGGGGGGTTCAAGGGGTCTAGACCCCCCTTTTGGGATGACAAAATTGAAAATTTTTGCTATTTTTATGGCAAAAGCAGCCATTTTTAAAAAATTTTCGCGCCTTCGGCGCGATAATTTATTTTTTGCAAGAAATTAATGTCCAATGTACTGTTTTTGGGCAAAAATAACAAATTTTTCAACTTCTGGGGGCTCCGCCCACCAGACCCCCCGTTGCATTTTCCATTGGACCCCCCTTTTCAAAATCCTGGGTGCGGGCCTGCGAGTTCTGGGATGCTTTGGGACGCAGATGGCTCATACAACGCTATAGATCAATTTTCTTCAACTTACATACGTAAATACGTATGTTAAAAATTTACTGTAGAGACTAAGAATCTTAAGGTGCTGGTATCGTTTTGTGCAGTGCTTTTGTGCGTATTTTTTTGAAACGCCATAACTTTCGCAATTTTGTGAGTTAGAAAGAGCTTTATACATCATTTTAAAGCTTATAATCTGCATATTCTCGTGAGAGTACGAAACTAGTAAAAATCCGGAAATAATAGCTAAAATTTTCTGACATACTGACATCTGACAGGCTGGATATAGACCAAAAATTTTTGAACATGGATTTCTCAAAACTGTGGAATCGGCCAAAAATTTTTCTTGTGCTGTCCTATAAAGGACATGTGGGCCGAGGGACATTTTTTTGGATTTGGCTCAGCAGGTCTTAACGGACAAGAAAATCCATTAAATGTGCGGTGGCACGAAATTTTGCAACTTTGCATTGAGTTTTCTCGCAACTGGAGATGTTTTAGCTCAAACCAAGAAAAATGTCCCTCCGCAATAGTGCGAATTCTCATTCTGCCAAAAATCACGCGAATCCATTGGGTAGTTTTTGAGAAATCGATGTTCAAAACAAAATAATCGCAGTTTTTCCAAAATGGTTTTTCGGCCAAATCTCTAGTTTAGAGCAACAAACTCCGGCTAATAGGCATTGATAAAATGTGCAATGAGACTGTATATCGATCGAGTATAAATAAACCAAAATTGTCCGTACGCTTTGGCAGTAATTTTGAAACAACTGATTTTCTCGAAAACGGCCATTTTTGGACCCCAAAAATCGTTTTTTGCTTATACTGACTTAACCACTGGAGATAGCTCAAAAGTTGTAAAAGCAAAAATGTTCATTTTTGTGCCCTCTTTCCAGCCATATCAGCCAATCTGGTGTCTCGACTATGTGCTGAGAGAATAATGGCAAAAACCAAAAATTTCTTATGTTTGCACCTAAAAATGCGGGACTGGTCCCAGAATGTTAAAGAGCACCGAAATAGTATATTTGGAAAGTTTCATCCACTTTCATAAAGAATTAAAGCCTATAGGGTCAAATTTACACAAAGCGATACCAGCACCTTAAAAACCAGCAATTTCAGCTTGTTTCAACAAGTAGCTATTATAGTGAGTAAGGACATATTCGCGACCTCGCCATGTGAGCAGTAAATAAAATGTGAGATTTTACTCCTTGAATTTGTTCCACTGTACTGAAATGCATAGACACGACCTAGTTGTGTTCATCATAGTGAGTTTAGGGTTCCTCTCTGTGTCTGTAAGACAATAGTTTTCATATTTTGGCGCTGGTGATCTGGTCCACCGAACACAGCTTATCCGGCTTAGAGCTTACTACAGTGAACTGGAACGAACTAATTGTTTTAAGTATCGTAACAAACTAAATTGACATCCTAGAAAATCATATCTGTTCCAAAACATATCATATCTAAGCCAAAACAGCGATTATAGCAACAACACGTAAAAAATGTTGAGCTAATGTTTTCCACCCATAAATTAGGTATAAACGCTTCGGATCAATTTCAGCCAAAATTAAGAAATTTAAGTTTTTCGATTTTTCAAACTCCTCACGTAGTGGCCAAAGAATCGCAGGTTTATGGTTTCCACAATTCCAAATAAACTGACACAATTCGAAATTTCGAAGCAAACAGATTTTTAGGGTCACGCAATATTTGAACTACTCAACAATTGAATCATAACATTATTAAGGGAATGAGCGACCCTCGTTTGTACCAGAAGTGAGCGAGCCGGTGAGAGCTCCAACTGGGCCAGCCCGGATTTTTGTACTACGGCCCACTACGTAAGGGCCGCTTTTTACAATTTTATTGGTATTTTGCAATATATTTTGATGAGGTTTCGATTCGAGTCTACAAAATCTACTATCTAAGAACAGGCGTTTGAAACAGTAATTTGAATACTACTTAAAAACCTATTAGCCAGCACAGTCGTCCATACCTACCGGTAAACAAATTTTTCATCCGTTGCAATGTTGGATCAGACTGGAATGATTCTCCCATAAACACCAGCAAAGGCTTACTTCCAGTGTCGCTTTTAGCTATCTGAAGCAGGCAGAGAATAAACAATTTGCAAAACAAAATTTGAAGGTGGACTATATGATTAGTTCAGTTGTTGAAGAAAAATTATTTGCAGCATTTGCTAACTAAAATAACTCCTGCAGGCATGAATTACCGGGGTTCCACCTAATATTTCATTGTCGAGCCAGGGGTATCACCTTGCATTATTACTGCAGTAGTGGAGAGGACGTAGCTCCTCAAGAGACTTTAGAGCCTGCAAAACCGATACGTGCTGCACATATCAATTTATTGTGGGTCTCCAATCCATCTTCAATTGATCAGTATACGGCACTACGAATATGAGAAGGTAGTCTACACTCTATAGTGTGCCCAAACAACAGCACAAATAACACCTGAAGCTGACCTCCTGTGGTATTCGTTTCCTTGTACAAATATTTATTTCCGTGGATAGATGAGGATAAAATAAGGACGCGAATAAACCAAAATACATAATATAAAATTGTACGAAGCACCAAAGAAAGAACCTTGAAATTATCCATGGCTGCGAAATTATCGAGCCCAACTTCCACCATATCCAAAATATGTCCATCAAACAGACGACCTTCAAACAAAATATTTTTATATATACGGATTAGCTTAATTTAATTCTCAGGAATCGAGACCTTCGAGTCTTCCTCTCAAAAAGTGCATGGAAGAACATCATTAGACGAGAAACGTCTTTGAACAGTTTTTCAAGTCTCTTAATAATTTTAAGCTGAGAATAATAGTTTGCTTCTAATTCAATACAAAAAAACCACAGTTATTCGAAAAAGTTTGACCAAATTCAGAAATTTTGGTCAAGGAACACGCCGGATCCAGTAAGTGCATCGTAACCACCACTGCCCCAGCAGTAATCTTGCCTAAGCATCAAGCAATTGCATTTGGAACTATTCAACAACAGACTACGAACCCTGAGCAAATTAAGCTAGCTTATTCCTTGGCATTTTTATGGGAGGAGGCATGTGTTTGGAAATGTTTTCGAATTTTTGTGGGTTTTTATGTAGAAACTGCTAAAAATCGCTAATAAGGACAAAATTTAGGTTAACTGGTTTTTAGGCTAAAATAGTGAAAATTTGGTTAAAAATCCGGCAAAGCTGGAAAATATTTTGAAAATGTAGGGTAAAAATGTTAAAATTTGGCAATTTTTTGGGTTATAGGGGGAGGTCGGGATTTATGGGGGACATTTCATGGGGGCCCTACCCCCCCCCAACCACTAGAAATAAGCCAATTAAGTCTGGCATTACCACTCATAGCGAATTACGTGGGGTGTGGCAACAAAGTAGTCTATATTTCGTAAATTGTAGACCTTATCTTTTTGAACATGCGGCAATAGCAACAGCAAGCAAGATAAAACTAACAACAAAGTACATAAGCAACAAAACTTATATAATATATAAAGGTTATCCGTATATGAGCTGTTGCGAATGTTGACATTATGCACATAATGAAGGCTTCACTTTTATCACTTGCCACATTGACTACGGTTATCGATCCTGTCAAAGTGTCAAATAACAAGAAGGAGTGGAGCCCTCCGACATTGAAGAAGTTTTTTAATACAAAAGACTCAAAGATTTCACTCTTTATAAACGTTAGTTTTTCTTTTGAAATAATGTTCTGTCCCAGCAAAATCTCGAGTTGAGTCCTAATAGAAAAGATGCACCCGCATACACACTACAAAAGTAACAAAAACCCGTGATGTCCATTATGAATGTTATTTACCAAATATTAAATTATGAGGACGTTTCTTCGAATGGGATCCAAAGAGGAACAAAGACGCATCATATTTAACACTGAATTTTTCGATTGATGTCTCATCGTCAAAAATGTGAAAAGGATTTCTCCTAAAACAGCGAAGATATCCTGTGTAGGCACATTCCAACGCATCCCAATTGATTTGTACATACCTAATCCAATTGATTTGTACATACCAAAGCCAACTGATTTGTACATACCAAACTTAAATTACACAATTACACAAACAATTTAATTACATACTATCAAAAGAGTACATAATACATAAGAGTATGACAAGCGTCATACGCTAAGTATTATGAGCTCGCTACATCCTCTGCAAGCTATCGGCTGACCCCCCTCATAAATCAGACCCCGCCCCTATACATATACGGCGTCCAATCGGGGATCGGGGTCTTTGTTAGTATACTTACATGTTAAACTTGACGGGGCCCCAATTTGTGCATGGGGTCTAAGCTTGTATGATTTACACACCTGTGTATAAAATATACAAGCACGAGCCCGATCCCCCCGTTTGGACCCCGTACATGTACAGGGGCTGGGTGAGGGAGGGGTCTGATTTATGGGGGGGTCAGCCCATAGCGCGCATCAGATGTAGCGAGCGCATAATACATAGCGTATGACGCTTGTCATACTCTTATGTATTATGCACTCTTGATACTATAGTTTTGAAGGGACCATGCGGAAACAGAACCAGACTATCCTGTCTAAAAACCTCCTTTCTCAAGCAGAGTGGAGCGGGGAGAATGAGGGGAGAATAAGGGTAGAATGGAATGCGACCGCCAAAATGTAGTACGTAGATCTATAATATACTGTAGTTGTAGGATTTCAACAGCGCTGATTACGATTCTGCTATTCGTTGAGTTGGGGCGGTACAAATCTGATGTTTTTTTTGATCCAAAAGCTTATTAGAATACACGTGGTTCTAATAGACCAACTACGCCAAAGACGACAGCCCAGTTTTCGCAGCCACAAAGAAAAAACAGAGCCACCTGCCGATAATTAAAATCCTTGGAAGCAGGACGAACATCCTAAGCAGATTTTGACAGCTGGCTTTAACCAGATCATCACCAGTGGCCATTTACAACCAACGACCAATTAAGGATGGATAAAACTGGACTGGTTATAATCGAAAAAGCATTGTTATAGGCGGGACTCGAACCACCGACTTTTGGTAAGAAAGCTCTCATAGCAACGCCCAAGCTTCCGGCTACCTCAACTCGGTATACGCAAAAAATTAAGCCAAATCAACGAGAAAGAGAAAATCTAACACAAAAAACCAATTTCTTAATAACTATATACATAAGACGTGCCTGTTGTCCTTATAAGAGAGGCGTTAGCAAAACAGACGAAAAATTTATAACAAAATTTGTAATATTCGGTATCGATCACTATGAGTTAAGTGATGTGCTCCCAGGATTTTAGCTCAATCGGTTATAAATTTTGCGAAAGTTATCCACAGGTGTGACTACATGGAAGAAAAATGTCCCATTTTTATTCTCGCAAAACCTCCTTTATTCTCGCAAAACCTCCAAATTCAATCTAACCAAAGGAAAGATAAGTCTGTTATTTGTGTTTTCAAACAATTAAAACTACAGCAAATCTGAACGCAGCGTGGAATATGAGTCTACGCAAAACGCAGGAACTAGATAGGGCAGAGTGCAAAGAATATAACAATCTGGTAATATAAACCCTCAAATCTGCAAACTCACAGACCTATGCAGTCTGAAAGAAAATGCACATTAACAGAATAGGGAAACGAGGAGAAAATGCTATAAAGTGATATAAAGTCACGTACCTTTTGAGCATGATAGCATGAGGCTTCTTTAAAAGATACTAAAAATTAATAGCAGTAATTAAGTAATAGCAAGAGTATATACATAATAACGAGAGTTATTATGTACTCTTGGTAATAGCAATGACTACATGTTGGATGGTAAATTAGTTACGTCTTCAGGTACGAAATAAACAAAACATAGGTAAACAGACAACTAAAATATGATACATAGGTTCGGGCAGTCCTCAGCTTGTTAACAGCAGCAACGCAGCGGCTTATATTACGGACTTTTCTGTGGGCACTTACTGTGGCCAAAATCAAGTTTGAAGTTTACAAAAACTTTTCAAAATAACTTGTTTCTGGCGTTCTAACATCCTCTGCACCATCTCGCTTCAAAATTTGACATTTCCGTTCGGGGCAGATTTTGGCAATTTTCTGACAGTTGAGCAACTGCTGCATAGTCATGCTTAAATTCACCTGAAAGATCTCCTTGAGCATTTTTGTTTTCAGAAGCAGTTTTCTAGCTCTTTTCTTTCGTGAGGTGTAACCAATTTGTTTTGGCGTCAAAAACCCAACACTTTCGCTGAATCAAATTATCCATTTA
>JASAND010002760.1:0-14743 GCA_030248195.1 Trissonchulus latispiculum
TTATGTTGGCTTGATAATCTTTAAAATTCGTTAAATAATATGTCAACATTGAAAGATTCAGATTCCGGTAAAATTAAATCTGGCATCCCGAGAACTGTAACCGTTATGTTGGCTTGACACGTGAACTGGTATTAAATCCGGAAAAATTTTGTTTTCTTGATTTTGGTAAACAATTGCATTATGGGAAATGTTTACCATTAAAATTATGTTCACATTGTGAAGAGCTGTTAAATGATAACCTTTAGAATGCGTTACATGATATGTCAGTATAGAAATATTTAGATTCCGGCAATTTTGAAAATTGGGTTTGATTCTGGTTGATAAGGTTTAAAGTGGAAAACAACACGGAACCATATGTATTTGATCAGGAAAACTAAATTTTTTGTGGGCATAAATTTTAGTAAACCTTTGAATATTCTAAATTTTGCGTACATAAAACCCGGGATTCTGGATTTTTGGCGATTTTCCATGTCATCGCCGTAAAACATATACAAATTGAAAATTAAAATTATACTCGGATTGGATCGGTCCGATCAGGCGCTGTATCGGCTCGGATCGGATCGCCTAGCAATTGACGTATCGGATCGGTAGGTAATTTTGGCTGCCGATCCGATCCAGATCAGTGGTCTACATTCCAAACGGAATTGCTAAAATATGGCTCGGGTGTGCCGTATTCGTATAGGGTGAACAACAAACCCCTGACCGGTTCCATGAAGAGTGGGGCACAGAAAACAAAGGGGAATACGGGCAATTTAAAGTTTTTAGAAAGGAAAAGATCAAAGAATAAGACAAAAACAAAAACGAGTACACGACTGAATGTGGCACTCATAATAGAGACCGAGAGTTGATGACAGAAACAGAAAGAATGTTGCTGACAAAAACTGAAATTGACCCTGTTCTAAGTTTATTTCAGCCAAACAAAAAAAGGGGGGGGGCTGTGGTCCTGTAAACGAGACTGTTCGTTCTTGGCAGATGACTGAATCACTTTGTATACTTTTTTTGGTTAAAATACTGGCGGCATTTCCTGTAACGACTTTAAAATACTGGCGGCATTTCCTGTAACGACTTTCCTTTTTTTTCATGTTGCCATGTTCTTACTTCTAGAGAGGGGGAGTCGTAAAATTTTGTCCTTGACTAGGTTTTGAATCTACTACTTTCGTATTTATAATTACGAAGTTGCCCAAACGAGTTATCGAGGGGAGCGTGTCTCCAAAATGAATCAATAGAAGAATTATGTGTGATATGAAGAGTATGGGCAAACTCATACACAGGTAGCAGTATTCCAAGAGATTGTAAAACAGAAGTGGAATGGAGCGAAAAAAAGTTAATTCGTAGGTAGTGAATGTGTTTTCGCCATTCCGTTCTTCAGGCCCCCTCCCCTAAATCTAGCGTAAAAACTTTTTCAATTGCCCCCTCCCCTAAATCTAGCGCAAAAACTTTTCCAATTTTTATGTCAAAAATCGCATTTTCAGCCCCCCGGTGGGAAGGGTGCTTGACAAAAAAATTAAGGGGTGGTTTGTAAAGGCAATTGATGGTGCGCTTATGAATTGATGTTTTCATTTGCTTATAACGCCCATTTCTTATGGCGTATGTTTATGACATAATCTATAAAAATAAAGTGACATAATGCGGACGACTTGAAATGCAAAATTTTATTAGAAATCTAGTTTCAATACAATGTAAGTTCAGCAGGTCAACAAAAAGTATATATAACAGGAAAAGCATAAACAGCAGGGAGGAAAAGGGGGGGCACTATTGATACTTTAAAGATTTTGTATAACCGCTATGACGCTATCTATTCCTGATTAAGATGGCGCATAGGATAGTTGACGCAAACACTGTCAGAAAACTAAGTTTCTCGGATATTAGTGAATCAAGCAAAACATTGACTCAAGACCCAGTTCCCTTTCCTGGTAAGCCGTCAGAGCAAAATAAAGACAAGAATAGAAAAGATTATGACAAGACTTCTAAGAGGAAAAACAAAAGGTACAAATACTGTCACGTTAAATTAAATCAGGAGAAGGCAAAGTTTTAATAATTATATGTCCCCTACTTGTTTACATACATTAGCTACTAAGTTGCGATAACAACATAATGACAATTTGTATAATTAGATGCCCCCTACTTTTGCATATAGACCAGGGAGTAAGTTATGCGTCTTTCAAATGTTTCGTTAACGGCCGTTAACGACATTCTTAGAATTTAAGCAGAATTTATGTCAACTACTGACTGACATTCTAAGAATGTTGGTTTAAATTCTACTGAAATTCTCATTTTTAAAAAAGAATCTAGTTGATTAACTGGCTACCTTTCTTAGAATGTCTGCTGGCTATTAGCAGACTTTCTCAGAATTTATGTCGGTAAGCCAACGGCCTTTCTTAGAAAGTTACGAGAAAGTATGTTGACTGGAAACGAACATTCAGCTCCCTACATTGGCTCTGGCGGTAATCACACGTGACCTATGCTTTAAATATATGCATCCGTTGGGGCGGGGGGGGGGTTGGAACATGGTGAATTCAGCCTACATGTAGAGAAAACTACCGGGGAAGGGGGGGGGGTCGGGGAAGGGGCAAGAAGTAGGTGGGAACAGGGGATTGTAGTTATCCGATGCTCCAATTACCAAAAAACTCTGTTTTCAGCATTTTTACCCACTCCTCCCCCAGAATTTTTGACATTACCATCCTCCCAACTTCCGGCTCCGCCCCCCCGAACCCATCCAGCGGTTTTTGTACCCAAAAAGTTTGGGGGGGGGCAAAATTGGTCATTTTTTGAAAATTTTTTCTGAAATTATTTAGGAAATTTTCCATTTTGGGCCATTTTTTGAAATTTCTGAGGTCACTTGTGGGGGGGGGTACCCCCCATCACCATACCTGAACGGGAGGTAAATTTTACTGACCCTTGTGCAAGCAAATATGGGCACCCCTTGTGTGCGAGTAATTTTTCTTAGGAATATATATACTTTTGAAGGTGAATTTCAAGCGATTTTTCCCATTTTTAAACAAAAAACAGCTATTTTTTACTGAAAACTTTTTGGGAAAATTTTGGGAAAAAAAATTTTTTGGGCAATTTTCTTACCCCTAGTGGCCAATTTTCTTACCCCTTGTGGGAGCAATTTTGCGACCCCTTCCTTGTGGACGACTTCGCCGAGGGGGAGGGAAATTCATCCCCCCCTTGCCCCACCCCTTGTCCACCTGTGCCCATCACATTTTTTTGTCGACAACATACGTAGGTGGTCCTTGAGAAATCGTTGGGGGAGGGGGTAGCCGAATTTAGGGTGGGTGGGGTAAGCCGTTTTGAGATGGGGTGGGGTCGGAAAAAATCGAATTGGGGGGGGGGAATTGTTTGGTCAAAAATTAAGAAAAATTTCCAAATTTGCTAAAAAAGCGTTATTTCCAACATCAAAAATATTTCTTCATTTTTGCTCATTTATTCGAAAAACCTCTGATTTTTTGCAAAAATTTCGAATTTCTGCAAATTTTCAGGCAAAATTTGCAAACTTTTGAGGATAGGGTGTGGGATTTGGCCATTTGGGGGTGGGGTCTGCCTCCAAGATTTCGAGGGTGGGGTCTGCACTTTTCCATTTGGGGGGGACACAGGAAAACTTTTTTCGGAAAAAGTCTGGAAAAAATCTGAAAAACGTTTTTCCAGGAATTTTCCAGACTTTTTCCAGAGAATTTTGAGACACTTTCCAGACTTTTTCAAACTTTTTCCAGACACTTTCCAGGGGTTTTCTAGAGATTTTCCAGACTTTTGTCCACATTTTCAAATTTTCCAGACTCTTTCCAGGTATTTTCAGCATCACCCAGGATTGTTTTCCGGGTATTTTCCAGACATTTTCTAGACATTTTCTAGATCTTTTCTGATCACTCAGCTTTACTTTCCAGACATTTTTCGGGATTTTTCGGAAGCTTTCCAGGCATTTTCTAGACGTTTCCCAGACCTTTTCTGAATCACTCCGGTTCACTTTCCAGACATTTTCCAGGTTTTTTCCAGTTATTTTCACCACTTTTTCTTATCACTCTGCATCACTTTCCATTGATTTTCCAAATTTGGGTGTTTCCCATTATCCCCCCCCCACCCAACAGCTGAATTGAAAATCCGAAGAAGCACAATTTGGCGGATTGAGTTGAAATTAGGTAGGGGTAGGTTTTCGGACCTGCTGATTTCAAAAATGCAAAAAATTTAAAAAGAATTTTAAAATTTAAAATTTTACATAGTTGGTAAGGGGGGACCGACCAAGGGGATCAAAATGTTTTTTGTCTTCGATTTTGCTCAAAAGTTGTATATAGAGGTTTTCGGGGTCGCTGTACACGAATCTGAAGTCCGTTTTTGGATTCAGCTTTTCGTTAGCTTAATATAAGCTAAAAATGTATATAAGCATAAGATGAAGCTTATCCTGAGCTAATGAAAAGCTGAATCCAAAAACGGACTTGAGATTCGTGTTCAACGACCAAGAAAACCTCTAGATATACACGCACAACTTTTGAGCAACAGCGAAGAAAAAACTTTTTGACCCCCTTGGTCCTCCCTACCAGCTAAAATTTTAAAAATTTTTAAATTTCAAAATTTTTGCCTTTTTGAAAATCAGCAGGTCCGAAAACCTACCCCTACCAAATTTCAACTAAATCCCACAAATTGTGCTTTTTCGTATTTTCATTTCAGCTGTGGGGGGGGATAATGGGAAAGACCCAAAAATTTTGACTCTGACTTGGCCGAGAAGTTGCCCCTGCGGTAAATCGAGGTCGCTGAATTCAAAAATCAAATCGAGAGATCGATCCGATCGATCGATCAGCAAAAGCGATCGATCAAAATCTATCAAAAATTTTTCCAAAATGTCAAAAAAAGTCGCCTGGGGTAATTCGGAGGTATAGAGCGGAGGGAAAGAAACCCAAATTTTCAATTTTTGGCTGAAACTTTTTTAATCGACAAATCGAAAATCTAAACGATAACTATATACCATGAGGCGTTGCGGAGAGCTTCAAAATGAGCCATAACACAACTCTCTAGCACTTATATACGGTTGGTGAGAAATTTTCGACCAATCCGATGGGAAAAACCCAATGCGGTAAAAACTCAGCCGAAATTTTTGCTGGAAGCATGCCAGAACAGTTTACACTATACCATTCGATAGAGCGGGGTGATTTTTAGTATATATCATAGGGGTCGCGGCAGCGACCCCTATGTGTGAAAAGTGGCTGGAGACAGTGTAAAATAAGCTGCGCAGAAGCTGCGCAAAATCCTGCACAGATTTCACTTACCGTTAAAAAGTTGCGCCCCGGACCGGTTATGGCGGCGATGTTTTTTTTCCGGTTTCTCCTATTTAATGGTTGTATTCTATAGCCATGGGGTGAAAAAAACCCACCCCCTTTTTGGGGGGAAAAAACCCACCCGCCTCCTGGGTCATGGGTTGGAGATATGAGCTCTAAAACATAGCAGCAGAAAGCGCGACTCTTTGGTACCTACGTATGCGAAGATCAAGTCATTTGGTTCACTCCTGCTCATTTTATGACATTTTGAAAATGACAACTACTTTTTGGTCCAACCATCCAAAAATTTTGCAAAAGTTTGGACCGATGTAACTTTTGACTGTGTTGGGCTAGAAAAGTTTTGCAAATATCTGCAATGATGGCAACTCTTCCTCTTTGCACACAGCCAAAATTAGACCGATCCGCTGTACCGTTAGCTGGGCTTTTTTTCGTGGGGGGGGGTGGGGGGGCGCCCCCACTTTTTGGGTTCCCCCCCCCCACTCGACCCCTTCCCCCCCCCACTCGGCCCCACCCCCACTTTTTTGGGCTTCCCCCCCCCACTCACTATAAGGTGCCCAGAAAATGCCAAATTTTAAGGATTTTTGGTCAAAATTTCCAAAAATTTTCCGGCTTTGCCGGAATTTTTTGGTCAAAAATCGTCTATTTTGGTACTCAAACTCAATTTTTGAGCACTTTTAAGCATAGTTATAGCAGTATATGTAGAAAACAGGCTATTTTTACCGCATTTTTAGCGATTTTAGACCACTTTAGATTCCCCCCCCCCACTTTTGGGTCCCCCCCCACTAGTGGGGGGGGGGGGCTCCCCCCCACTCTACCCACCCCCACTTTTTTCGCCTAGAAAAAGCCCAGGTTAGTCTGGCACATTGCCAAAAGTGGCGGGGAAAAACCCCACTTTGGGGGGAAAAAAACCCACCCAAATTTTTTTGAAAAATTTTTTAACAACTCAACACGGAAACAATTAGAGACTATAGCACGGTACTATCGAGCACGCTGCGTCATCCTATGCGGTCAGATTCGGACAATTTTGCTTACCTGTCTAGCTAGGGGCTAATAAACCTTAAAAGTGCCATTTCGCTCATAGGTGTACCAGGCTACACTTTGCCCCCTGTGAGACCCCCCCCCACGGAGAGGCCAGACCCCCCTTCCCCCCCTACCCGACCTCAACTACTCCCCCCCAAGCCGAGCTCAAAACCCCCCTCCCCCCCTAAAATTGGGTCCAAACCAGGTAAAAAATGCAAAATTTTTGAAAAATTTTTTTTGCAATTTCTGAAAATTTTTGAAAAAAATTCGAAAAATGGCTATAAATCAGATATAAAGAGCTAAAGATGGTTATTTATAGCAATTAAAAGGTAATATACGCAATTATAAACCACAATCTGGGCTAATTTAAGCATATTTTAGCACAAATTTGTCAATTTTCAAGCCCTATTTTCGCATACGAAAACTATTGACAGAAGCTTTTGAGTATGTTTAATGTACTGTGCATCGAAAAAGGAGCATTTTTAGCCAAAAAACTTGGGTACAGTTTAGGGGGGTCCCCCTCCCCCAAATTTTGGATTTGGGTGGGGTCCCCCGAGCCAAATTTGGACCTTCTACTCCCCCCCAACCCAAACAGGTGGTACACCTATGATTTCGCTGCTGGAGGACCCAATACAGGTACAGTTGTGTATTTTAACAGCCAATTCTACGTAAAAAACCATTCTCTACACCATAGAATAATAAGTTTTATCAAATTACATCATTTTTAGCATTTTTCAAAAATTGCCCTATGTTTATGTGTTAAACTTTATGAAACCTGGCCAGTTGATGCATGCAATTTTTAAGACCTATGAGGGGTGGGTTTATTTTCCCCCCATTTGGGTTTTTTCCCCCATTGGGTTTTTTCCCCCGCTACTTTTTGCATTATACCGCTCTAACGGTACAACATTGAGAAGTGCAAATAGGCTTAAAAGAAAGTTCTAAGTACGCCAAGTACGATGGTATATAAAGTTCTCAGATATCCCTTATAATAAAAAAGTTCCAGCCAAAATCCGAAAATGTGGGTTTTCCCCCCATGGCTACATAATGTTCGCCGCTTTCGCTTGATCTGCAGCGGTGGGCCAACCTAAAGGGCTATGGGGTCTAGTAGTACCCTCTAAAGAATTTAAGAATCACTACTTTTTTGCAACGCAGCTGCGCCACAGCGCCGCAGTGGCGCCGCAAAGTCGGCCCATAGCGAAACGTGACCATTTTTGTGGTCGTCGCTCAGGTCGAACGTTACGAGCTGGAGCTGATTTCTTTTTATATTCAGAAATTACATATATTGAACTAACTAACGATCCAGGTTGCGTTTCTCTATCTCTTCTCTTCACAATGGTTTTCCGGCACGGAGAATCCATTCCCGCAGTCAGTTTTACCGTCAGACCCACCCATCTTGCTGGGATGGTTCCACTTTGCCGTCGGGAGGGTCAAGTCGAAAACCGCTTCCTGGAGGCCCATAGTAGGCTCTACCTGGCCTCTCAAAACTTTGCCTATAGGGGTTTTCTGGTGTGCCCAGCTCATTCCCGGTATCCGTTTTGCCGTCCGACGTGCCTATTTTGCTGGGCTGGTTCTACTTTGCCGCTTGAAAGGTCAGTCGGGTGGGAGGTTCAAATGGTTGAAAATAAAGTTTCTCAAAAGTGGTCAAGTTTGGTATCAAATGAAAGCCCTAAGTGAGCTGAGCAACTTTTGTCATAGAACTGCACACCCAAAGTGGCTGTAGAGTGCTGTGGTGGGGTGGGGTGGGGACTTGGCGATTTTGGGTCAAAAATAACATTTTTCAAAAGTGGTAAAATTTGATATCAAATGAAAGCCCTAAGTGAGCTGAGCAACTTTTGTCATAGAACTGCGTACCCAAAGTGGCTGTAGAGTGCTGTGGTGGGGTGGGGTGGGGACTTGGCGATTTTGGGTCAAAAATAAAATTTTTCAAAAGTGGTAAAATTTGGTATCAAATGAAAGCCCTAAGTGAGCTGAACAACTTTAGCAGTGTCGGATTTATGCCTTTCTCAACCGGAATTTAAAGGATAGACATAGGCCCAACACACATATTATCCCATTTTGTGCGGAGCATTTTTGTTACTTGTATAATATGTGTGAAAATTGGCAGGAGACAGAGTAAAATAAGCTGCTCAGAAGCTGCGCAAAATGCTGGGCAGATTTCGTGCGCAAATTGTAGAGCACATCCAGTTTAGTATATATATCTGTGAAGTTTCAGCCCCGTATCACTGGGTTTACTTTAGGCGAAAAAAGTGGGGGGGGAGCTGTGTTTTTTGCGAAAAAAACTGCGCAATTCCGCACTTTTTTGAAAATTCCGCAACTTTTTTCTTAGCTCTGCGTAAAGTTCCTAAAAAAATTTTGGCCTTGAGTAGAAATTTTCAGTTGTCTCAGATGAAAATTAAACGTGTTTCACATACTTTTTGAAGCAAATTTTCAAAAAATTTTCGCGCCTTCGGCGCGTATTTCTATACGTAGAGGCCTTTTAATCTTAGCCGAGTTGTTAGAATGCATAGTGACAGCTATGCAATGCACTTCTTTTAGCGTTGAAATATTTGCCAAACAGGAGCGCACCCGCGGGGGGGGGCGGCCGCCGCCCCTGTCAGGTTTCGATGGTTAGAAAAATTAAGAAACAGAAAGGAGAAAAAGCAGAAAAAACAAAAATTTTCGCGCCTTCGGCGCGAATTACCCATTCTTTTTATGTATTGAGGGTAGCATATTGGGGCGGGGTGGGAAGACTGGCTTTCATTTATGTGGACGTTTCTTTATGCGTATAGAGGTCGGGGAAAAAACCAAAGTCACTTTTTGGACTCTGCAGAACTACCCAGTGGAGCAATCCGGCTATAAATTATTTTCTTATCAAACCCTGTCTAGACTGTCATTTTGGTATATAAATCGCCTCTCTAGGTCCTGTCGTTAATTAGTTATTAACGGTTAATTAGCCGGGGTAAAAAAAACCAATGGCGGGAAAAAACCAACCGATGGGAAAAACAACCAACCCCAGTATTCGGTCAGGGTAACTCATATCAGCGATTTTATGCATGCAACAGGTTAAATCGGCATCGCTGACTTCATATCTGCACTTATCTTTGCGATATTCCGTATAATAAGTGAGAAAATCAAACGTCAATATTTGCAGCATCAAAGCATCAGGTCAAAAATGCCAAAATTTTCAAAATGTCACAAAATGCTCAAAAGTGGTCCGATTTAGCTCAAATTTGATGTGGTAGGTGGGATGTGCCCTGCCAACTTGCATGCAAAATTTGAGCCCGCTAGCTCGTCCCCATCGCCCAAACGGGGGGTTGGTTTTTCCCCCAACCACTTGCGGGTTGGTTTTTTCCCCGACCTCTATACGCATGACCTTATTAATATATAAATAGATATTAGCCGCCAATGTTTTCAAATCATGGTTTTTTCTGCATTTTATTGTGCATTAGTGATGGGCACTGTATATCCGGATGAAAAATATCCGGTGCCCGTGCCCATCACTAGTGCATTATATATATGCACACTTTTTACAAAATGCACACACAAATGCTCAATCAAATTTTGCTTGTACAAAACCACAAAATGCCTCTAAAAATTTCCAAACTGTTACTTTTTTTAAAAAGAGCTCTAACTTTTAGCTGGGGGCTGCCGCCCACAAACCCCCGATTTATCAGAGTTATGTTGCGTTGCTTTGTTTTTATTTTATCCGTTTGACTTATATCGGCAAGCTGAAGTAATACAATATATCTAGTGAACCCAGGGCGCCAGCCAGAAGACGGCTATGAGCATTTGAAACAGCAAACCGTGGTCATAAAAATTGCTTTCATGTCTAGAATGCAAAAAATTCTCAACTTCTGGGGGGCTGCGCCCCCCAGACCCCCTGCTTTCTCATTCATAAGATCCCTCAAACAATGAAACCAACTACTGCACGCGTGTTCCCGACGCGCGTAAAACGTGTGTATGTAGATGTGGAAATAAATAAATTTTAAAGGAAAAATTTCAACTTTGGTTCCGCCCCCCCCCTGTCAGAAAGCTCTGGGTGCGCCACTGTTGCCAAAGCATATTTTTTTAACAATTTTAGCCTTTTAGCAGTTTGCCAATATTTTAGGATTTTACTGCCTGCCGAAACTAAACTTTTGAGAATTTCCACTAAGGATTTTCCTCTGGTTTACAAAAATTTCTTAGCAGCCCCCAGACCCCCGCGTGTCTCTTCACTATTACTTTTTATGCATATATACGTACATATTTATTTATACTTATATACACATGCTTCGGCTTCAGAAAAATAGTTATTTCTTGGTTAATACTATAGTCAATCGGGAAAAAACGCCATTTTTTCAAACTTTTGGACGTGTAGAACTCATTTTTTGGAATTATGGGAAAATTCTTGTAGTTTGAAGAATGGCAACCCCTACGGATTATTTTCATGCATTAATGACTTCTCTAGACTGTAGCAATAGAGAGCACTATGTGATTTATTTCCTGGGGAAAAAAAGCCAAAATCGGGAAAAAAAGCCACTCATCGGGAAAAAAGCCACTTTGGTCGAAGCATATCCTGAAGGCGTAGACCAATTCTGAGTGTTCCAACGTGTTCAGCGTCGCTTATTTACCCTAGATTTGTTGTTTACCGAGGCAAATTGCCTTCGTAAAGCATTAAATAGAACTTCTTAGTTTGCAGCATAAACTGGCTAGGTTTCATCAAATATAACGTAAACATACAAATTTTTTAAAAACTTGCTAAAACGAAGGCTAACCACAAAACGAAGGCTAACCACAAATTAGTGTTTTCCAGTGAATTCGTAATGCTCTTTTTGGCCAAATGTGCCAGTTTCAGGATGAAATGTGGAGTGTAGCGGTCAAAACGACTGACGTGACATATTAGTCCAAAAGTTGCTCATTTCAGGGACTGTCCACCTACAGACGGTATTGCTTTGTAAAACTTGAATTGCTGATCATTTTTAACATAGTTATCATGCCAGAAATCCAGAAAAACTGCTCACTATGGGTCTCGCAATCGACTGGCTTTTTTTTCCCGATGGGTCAAAATCATCGGGAAAAAAAGCCACACCTGCCCAGAGACAACGTGACACCGTGAACTGTTTGGAATAGTATGAGGACAAAGCCAGACATGTTCTCTCTTGATTGTAATAGAAATTATTCAGATAGCGCTATTCAGTAGCGTAGGTACAAAAAATTTTCAGGGGGGGCGGTTTTGTCCGAGGACTTTGGGGGGGGGGGGGTAAAATTTTCCCGTTTTGCGTAACATGCACACCGTGTATTATACTGCAAGTTGTCCTATTAATTAAAAAGTCTTCTGTGGTACAGGTTTTCGACTTGTTACAACTGAAAGCGAAATCCTAAGTCCCAAAGGGGGGGGTCTGGGGGGCAGAGCCCCCCAGAAGTTGAGAAAAATAAATTTCGCCATTAAACGCTACTGAAACATTTAATTCTTTATAAATGATTTATCAATTGATTATCAAACAACATTTTGTACCTTTATTTGCTATTTTCTACGTTTACTGTCTTGTCCGAAAACTGAAACTTATTAGGATGCTCCCATTAAAGAGCTGCGTATTCTGATCATATCAACCAATTATGCCAAGGCTGATGATGTTGGGAATAACGCAAAAAACAGCAAAAATTTAAAGCAACTTATATATACACACATTTGTTAGCATGTTTAATGAAAAATAATATTTTTGATAATCGACATAACCAAAATTCGCGCCGGAGGCGCGAAAATTTTTTTAATGGTGTAGAAAATGCATCAATATTGAGCTAATTTAAGCATTAATGTATAATTTGCGTATGTTTCTGATAAAGTTAAACGCCCGCGCTCCGCGCGGCCGTAAAATTTTCCTTTTGCCCAATTTTTCAGGGGGGCAAAGCCGTTATTTCGGGGAGGGCGGCCGCCCCCCCCCCCGCCCCCCCCGTATCTACGCTAGTGGCGCTATTGACACTAAAGTTATGAATTTTTGAAACATTACCGTTTTCCCGCCTTTTCAGGAACAAAATTTTCCAAAAAATGTCGACCCCGCTGTTGACTGTAGAGGAGAGATAGAAAGCTAAAAATCGGAATGCGGGCTTATATTGAGGTCGCCATTCTACACGCCAAATATTACTGCAATAGCTTCATCCGTTAGGCCACAGCGGTCGGCTTTTTTCCCCGAAATTTTGACGTGGCTTTTTTCCCGATTGACTATATGCCTTAAATGTTGAAAATGTGTTTAAATACACCCAAATTACTAAAATTTATTAGTTATCTTTAAAAACTAAAAAAGAATTTCGCAATTTTTTGCGAAATTCCGCAAAAAAATTTGGAGGATTGCGTAAAAGTTCGCAAAAAGTTTCGACAAAAAACACAGGGGGGGGAGAGTGGGGGGGGAGCCCCCCCACTGGTGGGGGGGAGGTCGAAAAGTGGGGGGGGGGGAAATAAAATGGGCTAAAAAAGCCAAAAATACCGTATAAAAAGCCTGTTTCTACATATACTGCTATAGCTAAGCTTAAAAGTGCTCAAAAATTGAGTTTTAGCACCAAAAAAGACGATTTTTGACCGAAAATTTCCGGAAAAAGTTTTGAAAATTTTGGCCAAAAATCCTAAAAATTTGGCATTTTCTGGGCACCTTAGGGTGAGTGGGGGGGAAGCCCAAAAAAGTGGGGGAAGAGGTCGAGTGGGGGGAACCCAAAAAGTGGGGCGGCGCCCCCCCCCAGTAAAGTAAACCCAGGTATCAGAAACTTACCGTTAAAAAGTTGCGTCCCGGACCGGTTATGGCGGCGATGTTTTTTTCCGGTTTCTCCTATTTGATGGTTGTATTGTATATACATAATGTTCGCCGCTTTCACCTGAACTGCAGCGGTGGACCAACCTAAAGAGCTATAGGGTTTAGTAGTACCCACTAAAGAATTTAAGAATCACAACTTTTTTGTCACGCAAAGCACGCAAAGTCGGCTCATAGCGAAAAGCGACCATTTTTGTGGTCGTCGCTCAGGTCGAACGTTACGAGCTGGAGCTGATTTCTTTTTATATTCAGAAATTACATATATTGAACTAACTAACGATCCAGGTTGCGTTTCTCTATCTCTTCTCTTCACAATGGTTTTCCGGCACGGAGAATCGATTCCCGCAGTCAGTTTTACCGTCAGACCCACCCATCTGGCTGTGCTGGTTCCACTTTGCCGTCGGGAGGGTCAAGTCGAAAACCGCTTCCTGGAGGTCCATAGTAGGCTCTGCCTGGCCTCTCACAACTTTGTCTATAGGGGGTTTTCTGGTGTGCCCAGCTCATTCCCGGTATCCGTTTTGCCGTCCGACGTGCCTATATTGCTGGGCTGGTTCCAGTTTGCCTTTTGAAGGGTCAGTCGGGTGGGGCGTCCAGTGGTCGAAAATAAAATTTTTCAAAAGTGGTAAAATTTGGTATCAAATGAAAGCCCTAAGTGAGCTGAGCAACGTTTGTCATAGAACTGCTTACCCAAAGTGGCTGTAGGGTGCTGTGGTGGGGTGGCGTGGGGACTTAGGCGATTCTAGGTCAAAAATGGAATTTTTCAAAAGTGGTCAAATTTGTGACAAATGAAAGTCCTATGCGAACGGAGCAACTTGTGTCATGGAGCCACCCACCCAAACTTGCTGTGCCAAATAACGTCACGTGTCATGAAACTTTTCCTATGGGGCCTATTGACCACTGGTCAAACGGCGTAATACTGCGTTTTTCGGCGTTTTGGTTGGGGGCATTTATAGTAAATCGACTACGCTCGTTTCAATGGGCATATTGCCGAAATCGAGGGAAGTGACCAGTGGTCACTACGGTCTATGGGGCCTATTGACCAGTGGTCAAACCCCTTGAAACGGCTTTTTTCGGCGTTTTGGTTGGGGGCACATATAGTAAATTGACTACGCTCTTTTCAATGGGCATATTGCCGAAATCGAGGGAAGTGACCAGTGGTCACTACGGTATATGGGGCCTATTGAAGCCAAAGCTGGATTGAAAAACGAATTTAGGATTTACGAAACTAGATTTCATATTCCAAAACTTGTCTATGGGTGTTTTAATACAAGCGTCCTCGATTGAATTTTATCAATGATTTTGAATTTACTTCGTTACAATGTAACATAATTAATTCTTTTAGGTTTGATCGTTTATTCCGGATTTCTGTATCAGCCAGAAGTTCGTGTGAGCAGACCTCCTTTGGGCCGATGCAAAATTGCTTACAAGTTCCTGACTGGTGCCTACGATGGTTGTATTGTTGGGTCAATGTTCAGCGAAGTTACGTCCATTGCACCCAAAGGTTGTTGTCTGGGAATATTTTACAATGATCCAACGGTCTACAGGTTTTGTTTAATGTTGCAAAATGTCCGTATTGTGTAGGGGCGCGTACATAATATGGGTGTAAAGGCGTCTGTGCGGCCTCCTGGAGACCGTGTTGGCCTAGTGCCAGCTTATTATATAGAGGTCCGGGAAGGGTAGAAAGGTCTACTGATCGAT
>JASAND010002761.1:0-104487 GCA_030248195.1 Trissonchulus latispiculum
GACCAGACCTGACGTATCGGCAGCGCGAACGAGATCGGCGCTTACGGGAGGAGTTGACTGCTCGTAGGGCTAAGGGGGAAAATGTTAAAATTAACAGGGGCAAAATTGTCCCTATTTTGGTCAAACCAAATCCCCCTCAGCCCGACGAGCCGCCATCGCCTAGCCAACCATTAAACCATTCGTGATCACTGACCCAGCTAAACCTGGTGTTAAGATGGACTGCCCCCAAAGGTATTTAAAGTGTGTTTATTTTAATGCGCAATGTCTGCTAAATAAGCTTGATGAATTGAATTTTTTATTAAATTCCGAAAAACCGGATATAGTTTTTGTTTCTGAAACTTGGTTAAAACAGAATGACCCTAATTCTCTTTTTAATTTTGCTATAGACTACAAGGTTCAAAGAACTGATCGAACAACACGTGCGCACGGAGGAGTTTTAGCATGTTTTAAAAATGATTTACAATGCAAATTGTTGGACTCTTGTTGCTTCGAAGGCTTTATCGAGATTCTATGGTGTGAACTAAAGCTGCAAAAAGGGGAACTTATTATTTTGGGTGTCATGTATAGGTCTCCTCAAACGCCTTTTCAAGTAGATGAAATTTTTAAAACCCATTTGTTGAACCAGTCAAAGCAAAGGGACATTATTTTAGTAGGCGGTTTTAATTTGCCAAACTTATATAATGGTAGAAATCAAAACACTGCTGTCGAGTATGAATACGCTTTAGCTTTTGCGGAAATGGGTTTCTTTCAGAAAATCGAAACACCAACCCGTGGTCAAAATATTCTAGATTTAATCTTAACTACTGATAGCCAATTAGTAACTAATGTTGTAGTTTCGGAATCTTTTGCAACTAGTGACCACAATTCAGTACTTTTTGAAATCACGAGAACCTCCGAAATTGGAATTAATGATAAAACTTTCTTTTATGATTTTGCAAATGGTGACTTTCTTTCCATGAATTTATTTCTGCAAACTATTGACTGGGAAAACTTGTTAACTGGAGACATTGAGAACATGTGGACAACATTTACACATGTACTAGATTACGCAATAACGATGTTTGTGCCCAGAAAGTGCAGAACTGTGAGAAAAAGCGTTCATTCTGGTCAATTGACACAAAGCGAAAATTTCGGAAAAAAACGAAAACTTTGGCAACTTACAAACGTACGCGTTCGGAACGTCATAAAGCAGCTTACAAATCTACAGCAAAAGCCGCAAATTTAGCTGCTTCAAATGATATTCTAAAGCATGAAAACAAAATTATTAAATCAGGATCCTTGAAAACTTTTTATTCCTTCGTAAATTCCAAAATGACATCAAAAAATTCAATTCCAATCTTACAACGACAAGGAATAATGGCTGCCTCAAATAAGGAGAAAGCTGATATTTTAAATAGACAATTTTGTAGCGTCTATACTCTGGATAATAACCAAATTCCACCGTTA
The DNA here is from genome assembly GCA_030248195.1 of Trissonchulus latispiculum. Classification (NCBI taxonomy): domain Eukaryota; kingdom Metazoa; phylum Nematoda; class Enoplea; order Enoplida; family Ironidae; genus Trissonchulus; species Trissonchulus latispiculum. The sequence goes on from JASAND010002761.1 coordinate 1,447, forward strand.
GAATCTTTTACTGACGAAAGTTTAGACACTGTGCATCTGTCAGAAGAGATTATTTCAAAGTTTATTGACAAACTTCCTAACAAAAAGTCAGCGGGACCGGATGGGTTATCCACGTTTTTCTTAAAACAAGTTAAACATTCTGTTTTGAAGCCACTTTTGACTATTTTCAGTTTTAGCTTAAATTCAGGAGTACTTCCTAGTAAATGGTTGATGGCTAAAGTAATCCCTATATATAAGGGCAAGGGTCAAAATTCCGATCCTGCAAATTATAGACCTATAAGTTTAACTAGTGTTTGTTGTAAATTGCTAGAAAGTATTGTTCGGGATGCTTTATTAGATTTTTTAACAAAAAATAATCTTTTTTGCTCACAACAACATGGATTTTTGAAAAGAAAATCTACAGTTACAAATGTATTGAAGTCACTGGTTCGATGGGCAAAAATAATAAATGATGGAAATGTTGTACATTGCTGTTACCTTGATTTTGCGAAAGCTTTCGATACAGTATCACACTCAAAGTTGATTTATAAACTTGAAAAATATGGGATTAAGGGCAATTTGCTTAAATGGGTGGAAGCTTTTTTGACAAATCGTATCCAATTTGTTGATGTGAATGGCAAAAAATCCAGTGAAACTCCAGTTACTAGCGGAGTACCTCAAGGAACAGTTCTCGGACCAGTACTTTTTTTGATATATATAAACGATATTGTAAAGTGCATTAACTCATCTGAAGTCCTAATTTATGCTGACGATGTGAAACTTTTTTTGAGCACCAGCAAGTCGCTAGCAACTGATGTACGCTTGCAAGAAGATCTTCGGCGGTTGTATGAATGGTCCGTAATGTGGCAATTAACTATTGCCATTCCAAAGTGTTCTGTCTGTGTATATGGGTCAAGCATGCAACTGCCTATTTATAGTATAAACAATGAACTTTTGCCGTATGCCAACGTCATGCGTGATTTAGGATTTCAGTTATGTGGAAATTTAAAATTTAGTGAACATTGTGTTTCAGTCTTTAAAAAGGCAATGAATTTACAAGCTGTTTTCTTTAAATCTTTCAAATCGAGAGATAGAGACTTTTTATTAAAGTTTTATTCTACTTACATCCGACCTTTAGCTGAATCGGGCACCCCTGTTTCGTCTCCTCATTTGTTAAAAGATATTGATCTCATTGAAAATATTCAAAGAAAATTTACTAAGAGAATACCTGGTATGGAGAATATGTCGTATACTGAGTGCCTAATGGATTTAGGACTAGAAAGTTTGGAGGTACGTAGAATACGTACTGATTTAAAATTACTATACAAAATAACAAGAAACATCATAGAATTCCCTTTTGATTTAGCCATCCAATATGCAGCGCATGTGGGAACAAGAAGTCATTCCTTGCGACTAAAGTTACCTGTAAATGTTAAAACAGAAACCTTAAAAAATTTGTTTCATCACAGAACTATTAAAATGTGGAATTATCTTCCGGAAAATGTTGTAAGCGCGCACAGTTATGATCAGTTTTGCAAATTGTTATCCGTCACTGATTTATCAGAATTTTTAAAGGGGCGGGGGGTCAGATGATCACATGGTCCTCTCCCGTTCTGCTCTTCATTACGGCTCTTGTTTTGGTAGATGTATTCTTTTTCTCTTTATATTAACTACTAATCTGTTTCAGTATTGTGATATTACAGTTTATCGTATGTACGTAATTGCCATTTCTGAGTAAACATTCGTTTCGCTATGTTGTTAGTAGATTGGAAATTTCTTGTTATACCCTATTAAGGTCCAAAAGAGTCAAAATTTCCTATAACGGCTAACAGCTGTTCATAGATATGCAAATTAGTTCCTACGACGAAAATTTTGTCTGTTTAAATACATGGTATGTGCAGAAACTTCCCCGTATTCACACTTAAACAAAACGACATTAGAGTTTTGAGGCCGTCGCGTAAAAACTGGCATTTCCTACATACTTAAAGAAACAGACTGTTCTGATTTATGACGCCCTGCGTTAGAACTCAGAACATTCAATACTTTCCCTCTTAAAAGTTTCATTTGAGCAGGTACAAATTCCGTTCACTTAGTTCGATTAATCTGGACAAGTACAAGCTTTGAAAAAGCCAACAAATCCAAAAAATCGAACCAGCCAGCAATAAATGGACAGAGAAACAGCCAATTACAAAATAACGTAGCAAAGACATAGGACCTTTTCGTGCAATACTTACTAGTTAAAGGAGTTTCCCAGTTATCTTTAATTCAATCCGTTTCGCGCATAGAGTTATAAACCTAACGGTTCAGTTTAACTATTATGCAGGGTTAAACGAGTTAAAAATTTCGAACTCTATTATTTTAACTCGCACGCAAAAGGCCATTAGTCAACAACTACTCAAGTCAAAACAGTTTCAAATCGAGTTCATTCCAGCAAACGTGTTAGTTCTGACAAACAAACATTTTAGCAAAAATTCAAAAAACCAAAGTCTAAGCTTTAAGTTCATCATGGGGTGGGCTAGGATACTTTGTCGGCACATTTCTCATTTCCTGTAACACATCACGGTATTGAAACTCCGCATATACCATTGTTTCCGTTAGCCAACCACGCGCAGCAGCAATTGATTGAAATTCAAGGAAGCAATCTCGTTGCGCGAACGGGCAGGTAGGGATTCTTCCCAAGAAATGAGGTCTTAATCCGGGACCTTCTATGTCTGTGTGCACCGTTTGCCGTGACTTGGAGTTTATCCCAACAATCTGATCGATTCCTTTATGATTAGTCCAGATCAGGGGTCCACCAGAGTCTCCCTGAAACAGAGTTAATTTAGTTACTCAATATCAGTTTTAGGGCTTAAGGTTTTTAGATTTTTCTTTTAAATTTGAAGAGCTCCTCGAAACTGGACTTTAACATTGTTCAACACCAAAACTAGTTTTAAACATTCAGTTTAAAATGTACTGTTTTGATTGACAGTGAGAAGAAGAGAAGTCCACTCCGTTAAAGCTTAATGCTGGCATCGATTTGAATCAATATAGTCAGAGGGGGGCATGACGGAAATGAAGGGGAAATCACGGTAGCCTACTCCCCAACCATAGCAGCTACAGCTGTCTGGTATAGCCCATTAGAAAGAGCAAGTCTAGTAGTATACCATACAGTACCGGATTGGTTTCTAAGATCCATTCTCTAAGTACAACAGTACTTGACCATTAGCTGACCTCCTAAAATGTGCCAAAATGCTAAGGATTTCAAAAAGTTTGCAAGTATGTATCTAACAAATCCTGAAAGGTTGGCTACTATAAATTCGCATGCTGACATAATTCTACTTGCTCAATCGCATGGCAATAATGTTTTTCCCTTTAAGGGATAAGTTAGAAGCGTGCCTAGGAAGTTTCGCAAGCTGAAAGCAGCTGAAACAATGCTTTTGAAGCATCCTAAATGATTGATTGTTAGAGACACGTACCACGTTTTCCCCTGCACCATGTTTTTCCCCGATCTGAGGGTAAAAACCTGGACAAATCCTGTTACTGCCAAAGCTGAGTGAGGTATATAAGAGAAGTTTGAATATACGATTGGATAGGTATTTGCCCACTGTACCTAACGGTATATCCAAACCGATCCAAATCCAAGCGAAGAAAAAGTTGGAATCTTGCTTCCCTATTCATGTCCCCCCGGACTAGAGTTGATAAAACTAGATTTCTTCAGGAAATTCTTAAAAGGGTACGGTTTCTTTCCGTCATATTTAGATCATACTGGTCTAATCCTTTACGTAAATAGGCAAAACTTACGAAATAACCTATTTGCTCTTTAACAGTCTGGGACCAGTTCCGTATTTTCAGGCGAAAAGATAAGATTGGTTTTTGTCATATACTTTCGGTAGAAAGTTGAGACACCGGATTGGTTGCTATGGCTGGAAAGATGGCACCGAAATGAACATTTTTGCATTTGCAACCTTATCCCCATTGGTTAAGGGGGGGGGTCGCCGGGTATCAAATTTTATAGTCACCGATTTCGCTCATTTTTTGTTATAATATACCCACATATGTGTCCAAAAACAAGACAAATTTTTAGAGTCCAGAGTCAATCCAGTTAAGAGATATTGCTGTTTAAATCCCTACAATTTAGTATTTACGATACTATGCCTCGCTAAGGTTTTCGAAGACGTGTACACATAGGATGACAAAAACACCACGGTATGGCCAATACATCAAATTGAAGCCTCTATCTTGGGCTATTTATTGCTGTGCAAATGACAATGATACGCCAAGCAACTAGCGCGGAACGGCGTTTGAAGGATTTGATTTAGCTCCTTCCGACTGTTATTTACTTCAAATTTTAATGCGCTTTATCTTTCTCATACTGCTTTGTAGAAATGTGGTGCAATTAGATAAAATATTCAGGACATCGAGAGCTTCAATTTATATAAAATTTGGCTATATTTGAAAAATTTGAGAATTTGCCATTTTTTGACAATAGGCCTCCATCATCGCACTGAGGCATGCGTCCACAGTTAAACACCAGCAATTGTAGTGAAATTTAGCACACATCTTCCTTTCATATGTGCAAACTAGCACACCGAATTTGGCTGGAATAGATCGGTTTTCACCCGACTTATGGACCATTATATCCAAAAAATTGAGAAAATGGCGTGTTTTGAGGCAAAATGTCAACGCGGTAACCAAAACTGTGAACTACTCACAAGTAGCAGCATAGATTTTGCGTATGCAAATTGAACCTCTATTTGTGTACTGTGTTAATATCTATACGCGAAATCTGTGCAGTAAACGGTTAGTTCAAGCCACGACGAAACATTTCTTTGGTGACGGTTTTGTAAGTCAAATTTGTGCAAAAACCGACTTCACCCAACTTTGAAAATTTCTAGAAATTCGCTGAGCTAACGCAAAATCACAACATATGGATATTAACACGCTACCTAGTCCAGATTAACATTTTGCCACGTTATAGCTCGTTTGCTCTTACACAGCGCTCAAACTTTTGGTTACCGCGAAATTTTCCTAACTTTTTTGTTTTCCTATGTTTAACACATGTCAGGGTCACCTTTGGAGGACTATTGTGAATGATAAGGAAAGTTTGTAGCAACCGCAACTGTCTTGTTTTGGGGACCTATGGGGACTACAAGATATGTGAAAATGAGAAAAATCGGAGATGGTCGAAAATTCGCGACCCCCCTCCATAAGTCAGTATAAGCAATACTATTTGAGTCCCAAAAAATGACCAGCTTCGAGGAAACCAGTTTTTTCAAAATTACTGCCAAATCTTACGGACAATTTTGATTTATTTATATTCAATTGGTATACAGTCTAATTTCATAACCAACCGGGAGTTCCTTGCTTTAAGCTAGCGATTTCGCCGAAAATCCGTTTTGGCAAAAACTGCGAGAATTTTGTTTTGAACAAGGAATTCTCAAAAGCTACCGGATCTAAATCCAAAAAACTTCCTTCGGCCCATAACGTCCTTTGTATCATGGCACAAAGAAACTTTTGGCCGATTCCACAGTTTTGAGATATCAATGCTCAAATATTTTTGGTCTATATTTAGCCGTTATGCCAAACACTATTTGCAAATTTTTAGCTACGTTTGCTAGTTCCATAAACTAATGTGATGTCCTGATTACAAGCTTTAAAACGATGTATAATGCACTTTCCAACTCCCAACATAGCGAAAGTTACAGCGTTTTAAAGAATCACTACGAAAGCACTGTGCAAAAGGAAAACCTTGCAACTGCAAAAATTAAAACTTTAGTATTCAGTAGTGTGAAACAGACATTTGGCTTTGCAGTGCAAACGACGTTGTTTTCTTGCACGTTGCACAATGTTTTCTGTGCCACAGTTCTTACCGGTGTTGTGGCGGCTAAAGAGCATCGATGGAACATTAGGCAGATATTACCATGATACCAAGTAACACGTTCTTTGTACGATGTTTCCATCAAGTCCATCTGACTGTTTACCTCAACGAATCCTTTCTCCTTTTCAGCTTCAGAAGCATACTCTCCTGCTGAAAATATGCATACAAGCAAAGGTATATGTATACCTAGGTATATGTATAGCAGGTACATGTATATGTAGGTATATGTACATATGTACATATAGCAGGTATATGTACGTATACATATACATGTATATGTATATGTATATGTATATGTATACCTAGGTATATGTATATGTTGTAGCAAAGTAGTCCAATTGGCATTGTAGTACAATGCCAGGAAAATTTGGCATTGTAGTACAACGTTGGACAACTAGTACAACGCTCGTTTCAAGGCAGCGTTGGACTACTTTTCCAAGTATTTCTGGCATAGTACTACAATGCCAAGACCTCATTGGAAAAGTAGTACAACGCTTGACCAACAAGAAAGGTCTTACTCTGACGCGTGACCTGGATTGTGGAACCTAATGATGCAAATATTAAGGGGTCTAGCTGTCCTTTCGTGGTTAACTTAAACTTTTTCCTAAGGTTCTCACTTTAGCTTTTTCATATTTTTGAGCTTGGTTTTTGATCAATTTTGCGCACTTTGTCTCGAGCGAAATGCTGATTAGTCGTTCAAAACGTTCAGAAAACGAAACGCAAAGCTAAAATTTTAAACCTTTCTCAATTTCAATTTTTTTTAAATTCCAAACTAAGGACGTACAAATAGCAATCAGAAAGAAACTGAAAGCAATTTAACAAATTAATTATATATGTATTTTTGTCTCCCATACTGCAAAACCTTTAATAATTGCCAAAAATTCTTTATTCAAAAAATATAAATTCAAAAAAATATAAATTCAAAAAATTATTCGTTTTGCAGTATGGAAAGATATAATTAATTTGTTAAAAAGCTTTTAGTTTGTTGATGCTTGTTATTTGTATGTACGTCCTTAGTTTAGAATTAAAAAATTGAAATTGGGAAAATTTGAAAATGTGAAAATTTGAGTTGCGTTTCGTTTTCTGTACATTTTGAGCGACTAATCTACTTAGACAAAGTGCTCAAAATTGATCAAAAACCCAGCTCAAAAATAATATTATTATGAAAAAGCTGAAGTGAGAACCTTAGGAAAAGTTTAAGTTAACCACGAAAGGACAGCTAAACCCCTTAATATTTGCATCATTAGACAATCAGGGTCAGCGTCAGAGTAAGACCTTTCTTGTTGGTCAAGCGTTGTACTACTTTTCCAATGAGGTCTTGGCATTGTAGTACTATGCCAGAAATACTTGGAAGAGTAGTCCAACGCTGCCTTGAAACGAGCGTTGTACTAGTTGTCCAACGTTGTACTACAATGCCAATTGGACTACTTTGCTACAACATATATATATATATATATATACGTATATATATTGTGTGTGTGCGAATTGCGACATTCGTGAATATTTATCGAAAAGAGCTAACAGTTTACGAAAATCATCGACAACGTGACGACTTCGTCAACTGTTACCCTTCTGTACGTATATATATATTAGGGGGAGCGCGTTAGCGCTCCCCCTAGAATAGGGAAAATTTGACGCAATGTGTATAATCTGGACATTGTTTGGCCTGTGGCCAGCGGAGGAGTGGACCGATCGGGCTCAAACTTGGTATGTGAAGAGCCTGTGGGCAGGGGTACATGCTGTGAAAATTTCAGCCGGATCGGCCGGGTAGATCTTGAGATATGGAAATTGGCCCCCCGCGCAGGTCGCGTTTCTCTCCATTTTTTTTCCCCTAGGGGTGCAGGTCGGAGGACCCTTCAGAGCCGTACTATTTTAGGTTTTTTTTGTACAAAAAGTTCCTCAATTCCGGGGAAATTACTTTCCGCGGTTCCCGGATACCCCCAGATGGCCCCACCCCCCCCGGTGGGGACCCCCCAAGTGACCCCCGAAAAAAAACTAAGTTCGAAAATAATTGCACTTCGAAATAGATCGCAGCGAGGGAAGCTGGGCTCTCATATTGGGGTTTTGGCATGACCCAAGGGTGGACTACTGCATAGGCTATATTAGATGTCGGCAGGTCTCCTGTGGCGCCCTGGCCAGGGGTCACTAGTTAACGTGTAAAAGGGGGGGTCTGGGCCTACGGAGTAGGCAGCCCTATACATAAGAGCTGCTGGGCTGAGGTTTCGTATTCGAATAGGAACCCCTATATGGTGAATCTAAAGGGCCCATTAGTTTCGCTCTAGGACCTATCCATGTGGCTGGGGGGCACCCTGATGGTGGTGGGCCCTACCGTGTCGCAACTCCAACTTTAACCTCTTCTACAGAAATATCTACAGTGAGCAGGTCTCTCTTACTTGGGGTTTGGGGTGGGGTGCGGGGGCACTACAGCATAGGCTATAGTAGGTTTCGCCCGGACCCCTGTGGCGCCCTGGCCAGGGGTCCGGACCGTGGACCGTGGCCAAAACGGCCAAAAATCGATTTTTCCAAAAGTGGCCATGTCTGGTATCAAATGAAAGCCCGTGGTGAGGCGAACATTTTTTGTCATTGGAGGACCCCTCCAAAGTGGCCCCAGCGGCCTGTGGCGCCCTGGCCAGGGTCCGGACCGGTCCAAAATGGCCAAAAATCGATTTTTCCAAAAGTGGTCAAGTTTGATATCAAATGAAAGCCCTTGGTGAGGCGAACATTTTTTGTCATTGGAGGACCCCTCCAAAGTGACCCCAGCGGCCTGTGGCGCCCTGACCAGGGTCCGGACCGGTCCAAAATGCCCAAAAATCGATTTTTCCAAAAGTGGCTAAGTTTGGTATCAAATGAAAGCCCGTGGTGAGGCGAACATTTTTTGTCATTGGAGGACCCCTCCAAAGTGGATCCAGCGGCCTGTGGCGCCCTGACCAGGGTCCGGACCGGTCCAAAATGGCCAAAAATCGATTTTTCCAAAAGTGGCCAAGTTTGGTATCAGATGAAAGCCCTTGGTGAGGCGAACATTTTTTGTCATCGGAGGACCCCTCCAAAGTGGACCCAGCGGCCTGTGGCGCCGTGACCAGGGTCCGGACCGGTCCAAAATCGATTTTTTGAATGGTGACCAGGGTCCGAACCGGTCCAAAATGCCCAAAAATCGATTTTTCCAAAAGTGGCTAAGTTTGGTATCAAATGAAAGCCCATGGTGAGGCGAACATTTTTTGTCATTGGAGGACCCCTCCAAACTGGTCCCAGCGGCCTGTGGCGCTGACCAGGCCGGACCGGTCCAAAGGCCAAAAATCTATTTTTAGAAACGTTTACAAGTTTGGTATCATATGAAAGCCCTTGGTGAGGCGAACATTTTATCTCATTGGGGCCCCCAAGGGTCCCAGCGGCCTGTGGCGCCCTGACCAGGGTCCGGACCGGTCCAAAATGCCCAAAAATCGATTTTTCCAAAAGTGGCTAAGTTTGGTATCAAATGAAAGCCCATGGTGAGGCGAACATTTTATCTCATTGGAGGACCCCTCCAAACTGGTCCCAGCGGCCTGTGGCGCCCTGACCAGGGTCCGGACCGGTCCAAAATCAATTTTTTGAAAGGTTTTCAAGTTTGGTATCAAATGAAAGCCCTTGGTGAGGCGAACATTTTATCTCATTGGAGGGCCCCTCCAAACTGGTCCCAGCGGCCTGTGGCGCCCTGACCAGGGTCCGGACCGGTCCAAAATCAATTTTTTGAAAGGTTTTCAAGTTTGGTATCAAATGAAAGCCCTTGGTGAGGCGAACATTTTATCTCATTGGAGGACCCCTCCAAACTGGTCCCTAGCGACCTGTGGCGGCCTGGCAAGGGGTCCTAATTGGTCAAAAATCAAAATTTCCAAAAGTTGTCAAATTTGGTTTTAAATGAAAGCCCTAAATGAGCAGAGCAACTTTTGTCATGTATATAACTGCATATCCAAGGTTACGGTGCTGGATGGCTTTTAAAATAGCCTTCCTGCCTAAGATAACGCACCGTGTAAAAAGTTATGAAAAGGCCATGAACAGTGGCCTTCCTGCCTAAGATAACGCACCGTGTAAAAAGTTCTGAAAAGGCCATGAACAGTGGCCTTCCTGCCTAAGATAACGCACCGTGTAAAAAGTTCTGAAAAGGCCATGAACAGTGGCCTTCCAGCCTAAGATAACGCTCCGTGTATAATGTTCTGTAGAGGCCATGAACAGTGGCCTTCCAGCCTAAGATGACGCACCGTGTATAAAGTTCTGAAAAGGCTATTAACAGGCATTTTTCCGCTTCAGCAAATACATTCAGTTGAACTAGAACGTTTTCATCCAGCCTGTTTGCGGTAGCTAGCTTTGCTTACATTGTGTATATATGCAACTTCTCTGACATGATTTTCTCTGCAGCGGAAAAATAAGCGAAACTAGGGGGGAAAATGCCCTCGACGGGCAACCAACTTGGTAGAATAGGGAAAGACTTGAATGTTAAATACACGGTGCATGGTTACAACTGAGATTCTGCTGAAGCGGAAAAATGCCGTTTCTCAGCGACTAAAATGACAGAAACCAGCTTTGTGCGCCGAATAGGGAATCTACTCGGCGACTAAAATGAAAGAAACCAGCTTTGTGCGCCGAATAGGGAATCTACTCGGCGACTAAAATGAAAGAAACCAGCTTTGTCGCCGAATAGGGAATTCCCTCCTTCCGCCCTATTCGCGCGAACTTTGAAGCCTGTTATGTGTTGCTTTGCTGAATAATGAGAGAGCTTCAGAATGGCAGAATTACTTCAGAATGCAAAACAACAGTTTTATCAAGCACTTACGTAAGTCAAGGTTTTCACAGACATAAATACGATGTCTTCGATGTGCTATCAGAAACATTGAGAGCATATATAACACATATTATAGGGGTCGCTGCCGCGACCCCTGTGATAGGTGTGCTCTGTGCTGATCTTGCCGAGAATTGATACAATCAAACATTACATATATAAAATGAAATGCGATTGATTGTATATGTTTTAGCACAAGGACTGTCGACCACAAATTGTTTAAACTGCATATATACTTATTGTTGCTTTCTGTTGGTCCTGCTAGCGGTTGTATGCATAAAATATTTACGGATCAGGTAGCTCAAAAAGAAATTAATCTAGCGCCACCCCTAGTCACCACGCAACCGGTACGGGAAATGTCATATTGACAGCAATGCTTACGTTTGCAGTTCCTAACAGAATAATTACCTATATATTTCCTTCCGAAAGACGATAAGTTCGCGCGAATAGGGCGGAAGGAGGGAATTCCCTATTCGGCGACAAAGCTGGTTTCTTTCATTTTAGTCGCCGAGTAGATTCCCTATTCGGCGCACAAAGCTGGTTTCTTTCATTTTAGTCGCCGAGTAGATTCCCTATTCGGCGCACAAAGCTGGTTTCTGTCATTTTAGTCGCTGAGAAACGGCATTTTTCCGCTTCAGCAGAATCTCAGTTGTAACCATGCACCGTGTATTTAACATTCAAGTCTTTCCCTATTCTACCAAGTTGGTTGCCCGTCGAGGGCATTTTTCCCCCTAGTATGCACCGGGGCCTGGCCCCGGCCCCGGTACCGACCGGGGCCAACAATTAGCAAAATTTTGTAAATTTTCGACATTTTTTGACCAAAATTTTGAATTTTCGAAAGTCAAAAAGTGTTACAAATAGTTTGTTTTCCCGTTGATATGAATGAAAACAACGATAGTAACGTTTGTATATATATCAAAAATTATCGTAAAATTTAAATTTTCAAGAAAATTTTTGAAAATTTTCGATTTGGACCCCCAATTTCTAGGCCCCGGCCCCGGTACCGGGGGCAAGGTGGCCCCGGTGCATCTCTAATATATATTAGCTAACAATTTCAACAGTATGAATAATGAAAAACGCCTTCTTTATTTACTTTATTTTTTTATCTACCTTCTTATTGTTGTTGTCGTATTGGCGGTCGTTCCGGTTTCCCATAAACGGTGGCCTGATCAAATCAAGCCTCTTTCCTGCAGAAAGTCCAACACCAAACAAGGGGCAAGTCTAAGGACTGAGAGGTCAGCTGACAAGCCCAATATTCTACTTTGAGCTGATGTATGCCTTAGGCATTTGACCAGCAAATGCTCGAGGTCTTCCTCATCCTCCCCGGGGTGAGGGTTGGGCGATTGGGTTGATTGATGGAATGTCTGTATTTAGCCAGTAGGAGCGGTTTTCCAGTTCTCAACGGGAATAAAATATACTGTCGAAAAGTAAAAGTTTTGAAGGATTTCAGACCAAAAGTTTCCAATTTCAAAAAATTCTGAACGTCTGGGGGGCGGCCCCTTAGAGCCCCATTGTAGCGTAAAAAGAAGTCTTCAACACAAAGATTTCAGACTAAGTAAGCGATACAAGTTTTGTATTTTCTTCTGTAACACGCTTAAAATGCTAGATATATGTAGTTATACTAGGGGGAAAATGCCCTTGACGGGCAACCAACAGGTAGAATAGGGAAAGATGTCAGGAGAGGGAAATTGGTACCTAGTTTATTTAGTCGTTAAATACACGGTGAGTGATCTATAAATGAATATCGGCTGAAGCGGAAAAATGCCATTTCTCAGCGACTAAAATGATAGAAACCAGCTGTGTACGCCGAATAGGGAGTCTGCTCGGCGACTAAAATAATAGAAACCAGCTCTATGCGCCGAATAGGGAGTCTACTCGGCGACTAAAACAATCGAAAGCATCTCTGTGCGTCGAATAGGAAGTCTACTCGGCGACTAAAATAATCGAAACCAGCTCTGTGCGTCGAATAGGGAATCTGCTGGGCGACTAAAATAATCGAAACCAGCTCAGTGCGTCGAATAGGGGTTCCCTCCGACCGCCCTATTCGCGCGAACTTTTCAGTTTTTTGTGAAATAGACGCCGACTTTTCAGCTTCACGAATCGCATCTGTGTTCACTGACTTGGAGAAAGGACACTCAGTCTCGCTAATTATGTTGTCGTGCCATTTTTTTAGTATGCAACCGTGATGGTCGTTTCAAAATGAATTCAAATTTTGCATTAGTTAACTTTAAAGTTTAAGTACAGATTTGAGAAATACTGAAATGTCAATTCATATAATATGTATACGGTCAGTAGCGTAGGTACAAAAAATTTTCAGGGGGGGCGGTGTTGACCGAGGACTTTTGAGGGGGGGGGTAAAATTTTCTAGTTTTGCGCAACATGCACACTGCGTATTATACTGCAAGTTGTCCTATAAATTCAAAAGCCTTCTGTGGTTCATGTTTTCGACTTGTTACAACTGAAAGCGAAATCCGAAGTCCCAAATGGGGGGTCTGGGGGGCGGTGCCCCCCAGAAGTTGAGAAAATTTTTAAATTTCGCCATTAAACGCTATTGAAACATTTAATTCTTTATAAATGATTTATCAATTGACTAACAACATTTTGTACCTTTATTCACTATTTTCTACGTTTACTGTCTTGTCCGAAAACTGAAACTATTAGGATGCTCCCATTAAGAACTGCGTATTAATCATATCAACCAATTATGCCAAGGCTGAGATGTTGGGAATAATAACGCAGATAACAGCAAAACTGCAAAGCAACTTATATATATACAAACATTTGTTAGCATGTTGAATGAAAAATAACAATTTTGATAATCTAAATAACCAAAATTCGCGCCGGAGGCGCGAAAATTTTTTATTGGTGTAGAAAATGCACCAATGTTGAGCTAATCTGAAGCATTAATGTATAATTTGTGTACAGTGGCGCACCCAGGGTTTTCTGACAGGGGTCGGCTCGGCGCTAGTAGCACCAGAAAAAGTTCGGGGATGTCCAGGGGCGCACCCAGGATTTTGAAAAGGGGACCCCTTTTGGGTGGTGTCTATGCGAAGTTTTTGTTCGCGCTTCCTGTGAAGTAAGACGAGCAGTAAGAAATTCTCGACTTAGCTATCATATGCATATAGTTCAAACAGAAAAGTACTGGTACGGTTCCAGAGATTGCTTATTAAATTTGTCATTTAAGTTTCTTCTACATATATCACATTTCTCCTTTTTTCCAACAGTTCAGTCTTTTGGCACCTTCTTGAGGTGGGACGCGTGTATCAAGCAGGTCTTGAACCCATCCCACTCCACCATTATAGACGCCCCTTTAACTCCGACCACCAACCCTTTACCGGGCAGCCATGGAGGTTCCTTCTTTCCCTTTTTTAAATTCTTGCGTAAAACTGAGTCCCCAACCTTTATGGCGGGATCGCAAACTTGCCGAGCCCAATCAGCGTACATTTTATAGGACTGTTTGGACTGGGAATCCTTGTAGAGGACACTATGACTTGGTCGTATCTGCGTCGGAGGGAGGTCCAAAATCATATCCCTTGGGTTGCGTCCAAAGAGCAAAGCATAAGGTGACTCCCCAGTTGAGCTGTGAGGGGTGTTGCGGTAGGAAAGGAGCCAATCCTGCAGGGAATGGCTCCAATGGACTCCCTCGACGGCGGATCCCTTAATAACTTTATTAAGGCATCGATTTACTCTTTCCACTTCTCCGTTTGCCTGAGGCCAGTAAGGGGTCACTTTTCTGTGTCTGATTCCAAAACTGTGCAGAAAGCCTGCAAATTCCGCTGACGTGAAGTTCGGAGCGTTGTCAGTGACGACTTGTTGTGGGACCCCGAACCTGGCAAAGATGCGATGTAAACGTTCAGCAAGTACCTTAGACGAAGTACTGTTCAGTATTTCTATTTCTGGGTAGCGAGAGTAGTAATCCACCACAACGAGCAAGGACTGGCCTGAAGGGACTGGGCCAAATATGTCTATTCCAAGGACCAACCAGGGACCTGCCGGCAATTCTGTAGGGCAGACCGGTGTTGGCCTGTACCCGCCGCTTGTTTCTGCCGACTGGCAGGCTAGACAGCGCTGAATGTAAGCTTCGGCCTCTCCGGACATACCTGGCCACCAGACCCTGTCTCGTAACCGCCTTTTGGTCTTGACTATACCCTGATGGCCAGTGTGCGCCATACCGAGTACACTAGGGCGCAAGGACTTCGGAATGACCAGCTGGTTACTTTTGTACAGTAGCCCGTTCTGCTCCCACAAATAGTGCCGGACAGTATAGTACTGCCTGACTCCTTTATCAACATTCCAATTGCCTGTATGAATGGAATCCTGCACTTTGTCGTAGTCATGGTCGCTTGACGCAGCCTTCTTTACCATGTCTATTGTGAGCGCTTTCGGTAAGACAGGAGTGACGTTATAAACCACCTGTAGTATCACCGAGTCGGTTGTTTTGGTATGAGGGTTTCTACTGAGGCTGTCCGCTATGTTTCCAGCACCTGGTTCAAACCGCAAGTTGAAAGAGTAGTGTTGTAGCTGAAGGGCCCATCGCTGCAGACGTGGGGTAGGGCATGATCCCGGCCGAAATATTCCCAGTAACGGCTTATGATCTGTGATGACAGCAAATTCTGGGTCGCCGGCCAAGTAGAAATCATACTTCTTACAGCCGTAAACTATAGCTAATGCCTCTCGTTCAATTTGTGAGTACCTTTGTTCCGTTTCTGATAGAGCTCTGCTGGCAAAGCTGATGGGATGTCGTGACCCATCTCTGTGGACCTGACACAGAATCGCACCAAGTCCGAAGGGCGAGGCATCGACATACAGTTCAGTCTTATTGGCCGGATTGAAGAATCTCAGAATGCAGGTCTGTGTTACTGCGTTTTTGAGTTCCTTGAAGGCTTGTTGTTCCACCGTCCCCCAAGTCCAGCGTGCTCTCATATGAGAGAGCTTCCTGAGCGGAGCCGCTATTTCCGCGCAGCGAGGTATAAAATTGCTGAGAAACGTTATTAATCCAAGAAAGCTTTGCAGCTCGGCCTTGCTCGAGGGTTCTTTGAAATCTTTTACGGCCGAAAGGTGCTTGTCGGCTGGCTTTAGGCCTTCTTTTGAAAGCAAATAGCCGAAAAAATTTACTCGACTCACAGCAAACTTACACTTTGAGCGATTCAAGGTGACGTTGTAGCTCTGAAGGCATTGTAGGCACTTTTGTAACCTGTTATTGTGTTCTTCTGAGGTATTACCGTACACCAGGATATCGTCGTGGATCCAGCGGACTCCTTGTATTCCACCCAGGACCTGTGACATCACACGTTGGAGAATTTCGGATGAAGAAGTGGAACCCATTACCAGTGTGGTGCATCGTCGAAGGCCGCGTGGAGTAGTGAATGTAGCCAGTTGTTTAGACTTTTCATCCAATTCTATCTGATGAAAGGCTTTGTTCATGTCTAGCTCCGAAAAGAATTGCGCTCCGTCGAGATCTGCCAGCACATCTTGAACCAAAGGAATGGGCTGGCGCTCACGGACAACGTTTTTGTTGAGGTCGCGCCAGTCTTGAGTTATCCGTACTTCCCCAGGTGTAGTTTTCGGAACCACGACCATTCTTGCTACCCACGGAGTCGGACCTTCCACGGGTTCAATGATCTTAAGTCGTTCTTGTTCATCTAATTCTTTTTCAAGAGGCTCCCGGAGATGAATAGGCACTTTGCTGGGGTGATGTACCACTGGGACAGCGTCTTCTTTTAGCTGAATGGACACTTTGACGCCTTTTACCCTGCCAATCCCTGTAAATACAGTCGGGAACTTGCTAATAACAGTTGAAGTAGAATCTGGAATCATTTGTGTAGTACGTGTCTGCTGCGATGAATCCGCTACGCTTTGAATATAGTGACTGCTGTCGTTCGATGGCGGTCCAATTCTAAGAAGATCCAGGGCAATTGCCGATTTACGACCGAGGATCGAAGGACTGGACCCGCGAACAACAACAATCTCACTGACGACTTGGTTGTTGTTAGCCGTCAGAGGTAATCTAACCTTGCCGATTACCGGTAGTGGCACTGAGCTTCCATAGGCAAATAGTCGTTTTTTGGTGGGTAGAAGAGGTGTCAGCTTCTTTATATTGGTATGATAGAGATGCTCATTAATCACATTAGTGCTCGCTCCGGAGTCTATCAGAAATTTGGTAGTATGTTTTCCGATATCAATTGGCCAGGAAACCGCCGGATGGGAATCATCGGTGCAGGACAGTATGCTGGAGATGAACCAGATGTCATCTGCTGAGTTGTCATCAGCTTCTTCGTTGTTAATCATTTGGCTGTCGTCTTCAATGTTAGCAATTTGACTTCTAGAATACTGTCTTGTTGTGGCAGTTCTGGGTTGAGACCGGCACGCACGTGCCAGGTGCCCAGCTTTGCCACAGTTAGAGCATGTCTTTCCTTTAGCGGCATCACAGGATCGATGCCCAACTTTGCCACAGCGATAACAGGTATCAATGTTCGTTGCCGCTTCGCGAGCCTTCTGTGCCCACGGCGGTTCTTTCTGGCGCTTCGTTTTGGTTTGCACAACGTTTATGGTGTTGTTTACCCTACTTTCAATGGAAGTAGCTTGTCTTTCAGAGGATTCGAATGTTCTGGCAATTGTCAAAGCCATATCTAGAGGAACATCTTTTTCTCGGAGGAGACGTCTGCGTAGAGCTGTTGACGCACAAGCAGCAATGATTTGATCCCGAATAAGTGAATCTTCAAGGTCAGCGAATTGACAAGACGCCGCTTTTGTTCGGAGTCTGGTGAACCACGAGTCGATTGGCTCGTTTTCCAATTGGCCGCAGCACCGAAATTCACACCGCTCAAATGCAACGTTAATCTGAGTTGCAAAGTGAGCAGTCAATCTGTTAGCCAATTGTTCAAAGTTCTCTCCCGGATTGTCAATGGTGGAGACGATCTCTTGGATATCCCTGCCGGCGGTGTGGAGTAACAGCGCTCTTTGCTGTTGCTGATTGCGAACACCACTGGCTTCGAGGTATATGCGAAAGGAATCGAGCCAACGACGCCATCGTTGGCCAACCGAGGACGGTTCCATTAATGTACATTAAATTGTTCTATTGGAGTTAGGCTGAGGCGGGACACAGCCATAGGTTAAGAGTTAAGAGCACTACCCAGTGCGCCAACTGTGAAGTAAGACGAGCAGTAAGAAATTCTCGACTTAGCTATCATATGCATATAGTTCAAACAGAAAAGTACTGGTACGGTTCCAGAGATTGCTTATTAAATTTGTCATTTAAGTTTCTTCTACATATATCACACTTCCGTTAGGGGGGAGGGGTAACGGCAACAATGTCCAACAAAGTGTTCCGTGCTGCTGCAGCACAAGTGACGAGATTAGGCAATAGTCGTTAGCCCACGAGGGGGATCTGGTGGCGAAGACCCCCAGAAATTGAACAATTTTTGAAATTATAAAAATTTCCGTAATGGAAACCTTTAAAAAGATTTAATAAAAGTATAGAAATTTTCTAACATGGAAAAATTTGTAATGGAAACTTTAAAAAAGAAAACAAAAATTTGAACAAAAACCTGCACAGGCGCAGAGAATAAAAAACTTGGGCTGGAAAAGCGCCGCAGGCGCAAAAAGTTTTAATACGCAATCAAGATAGAATGGTGCCGGAGGCGCCAAAAATTAAAAAAACATGAGCGCCAAAGGTGCAAAAAAATATTTAAAATTGAGACAAAATAGCGCCACAGGCTCGAATTTTTTAAAGATTAGATGGAAAAGCGCTGCAGGCGACGAAATTATTAAAAATTGAGTTAGAAAAGCGCCCCAGGTGCGAAAAATTTTGTGACGGACGTCGGAACCCCCAAAATAGCTGTGCCCATGGGGATGCCAAAACCTAGCGGAGGATCTGGGGGCAATAAGGTTTTAGTTCGCATAGCGGTTTTTGTAATTTTACCTACTCAATTCTAACTTTGCCAAATAAAATGAACGTTGGCCGTTTTGAAAAACTCTGCCCCGAAGCTTTAAAATTTTCGAATTTGTAGTCTGAGGATTTCTTTGGAAAGCATTCTTTTAACTAAAAACCTAAGGTTGAGCCAGCTTTCATGCAAGTAGATGTCGCACACGTATTTATACATATTTCATGGGCGTAACCAGGAAATGGGCTTTGAGGGCTGAAACCCCCTCCTTTTGGATTTGGATTATATTTTATCATTACGAAAGTAAAGAAAGAATCATTGAAGAAATCATTAAAGAAAGTAAACGACTAAAACCGGAACAAATTGGGGTAAGCAGAATGTCTTACTGCTCATTTTGGTGCGTATTCTAATTCCTCCCCGGGGGGCCGCCCGACCCCCCGACCCCCCCGACCCCCCCTGTGTGCGCCCCTGTTTGTGTATATATGTTTCTAATAAAGTTAAACGCCCGCGCAGCGCGGGCTTAAATTTTTTCTTGGGCCCAATTTTTACTGGGGGGCGAAGCCATTATTGCGGGGAGGGCGGCCGCCCCCCCGCCCCCCCCCCCGTATCTACGCTAGTTTATACGGTACATTTCACGGAAAGAGTGCCAGTTGGAGAAGTTTTAAAAATTGGAGAAATATCGCCAACATTGGTGATTTTCGCCAAAGTTGAAGTAAAGTCCAAACAGAATTGGCGAAAAGCCATTGTAAGAACCTTTTTCCTGAATAATTTCATACTTTTTGGCCAATATTGGCGAAAAGTCCGGACTGACTGGAAGAATAAATTTGCCCAGTCAGTCCGGACTTTTTGGCCAATATTGGCGAAAAAGTATGAAATTATTCAGGAAAAAGGATTTTACAATGGCTTTTCGCCAATTCTGTTTGGACTTTACTTCAACTTTGGAGAAAATAGCCATTATTTGGCGATATTTCTCCAATTGTTAAAACTTCTCCAACTGGCACTCTTTCCGTGAAATTACCGTATGTATATGTATGTATATATGTATATATATATATTAATTTATTTATTTATTGACGCATCTAAGCAAGTTACAGTATATATATATACATACTTTGCTTCCTACCCTCATAAAACAATATATACATTAAAGACTTATCAGTAGAAGCAGAGCCCATGCCAACACCCAGCTTGTGACTATTAGTTTGTGTTGGCCGATGCTTCTGCTATTTGATAAACTGAGTGAGTAAAAACACTTTATGGAGCAGGGGATTCTCCGCATGCATTATGATCTTATGTTCGCAAAAAGCGAAATAATGTACATCCAAGTTTACCTCATAGCACGCCAACAGATGAGAAGTCGAAACTGTTAAGTTTAGCAAAACGGGGACGTTTAGCTGTCTTACCACAATTTTGACATCTGTGTACATAATCTATACCCATAATTTAGCATGAGTGCAGCTTCAAAGTTCGCGCGAATAGGGCGGTCAGAGGGAACCCCTATTCGACGCACAGAGCTGGTTTCTATTATTTTAGTCGCCCACCAGATTCCCTATTCGACGCACAGAACTGGTTTCGATTATTTTAGTCGCCGAGTAGACTTCCTATTCGACGCACAGAGATGCTTTCGATTGTTTTAGTCGCCGAGTAGACTCCCTATTCGGCGCATAGAGCTGGTTTCTATTATTTTAGTCGCCGAGCAGACTCCCTATTCGGCGTACACAGCTGGTTTCTATCATTTTAGTCGCTGAGAAATGGCATTTTTCCGCTTCAGCCGATATTCATTTATAGATCACGCACCGTGTATTTAACGTCTAAATAAACTAGGTACCAATTTCCCTCTCCTGACATCTTTCCCTATTCTACCTGTTGGTTGCCCGTCAAGGGCATTTTCCCCCCTAGTTTCGCGTATTTTTCCGCTGCAGGGAGGAAATATCGCTTGTGCCTTGGCTAGACGGAAGCATTCATTTTACTAAGAATGCAGCATCCGGTAGATCATGACTACTAAACTGAACAAACCAAATGCAAACAATGAGAATACGTAGATAACAAAGAAGCTACCTTTACCTTTAAAATTTTCCTCATTTCTTTCTGGAAACCAGCATCTGGGCGGGACTTTCAACGGAAAAATGGACGCACTGAAAGGGACGGGACGCAATGGAAGGCATGGGACCCAAAGGAAGCGAAGACTAATGCAGCAGTAGGAATGGCACTTATGATGGCACAGCAAGGTATGGCAGTCATGGGGTCGCAGGTTGAAAAGTGGGTAACAGGGCATTTACAGGCAAAGTTAGTGCAGGAATGAAAACTAGGCAAATAGTTGGCATTAGAAAATGGCATTTAAAATGAGCAGTTCTATACAGCATCGATATGAATGAGATGCATGAAGGCAGTTACAGTCAACAGTTATATACATAATGTACATAGAGGGACCCAAGTAGTTCGGGGAACAGCTACAGGTGTTGGTCTTACAAAGAGAAGACCGTTCGATAGTAGTAAAGTTCGTCCATTCTTCCCAGGGCAAGACACCACATTTCCTTGGTGCCCATGGAACAGCAGACCAGGGGGTCGTTAGTCCAACCAGCTAGCGTTCTTGTAGGAGCCAGGCTTGCCAGTTCTCTGATCTTGCAGTCAGCAGCCAAGAATCTGTATGGATTCATCACGACAAACAAACCCAATTTCTGCCGACTGATCGCAACCAAGATCTGGCTGTCGTCATCTGCGAATCCACGCAAGGAGGCCGGGCTAGCGAAACGGTCTCCAACGTTGGATTGGATCAGGGGTAGAATGACAAAGGCGTAGGTACTACCCTGTGCAAATCGGGCTGACTGAATACTCAGCCAGGGAGGAAGAGTTGGGATCGCTCCATCTGGATTGGAGCCAAAGCGGATACAGTGCTGACGCGCCAAGTTAAACTAAACTTAGACGGGCCCTTCTCCATTTCGAAAAGTGCCACTACTGCAAGTCCTTGCCCTATCCCCAATGCCCTCATGAGACTGACTGTCTGGACCATATTAAATTTCTCAGACACTATGCCATGGCCCACTATCCCCGGGTGAGGACCCTTATTAGGCGGATCTACGAAGCGCGGCAACTGTCTCTCTGGATATCCAGATTTGAGACGGTTCTGTGCGGGGGCAGCTGGCGGGAATTCTCTTCCTTCGTCTCCCAGTACACCAAACTCGAGAAAAAGAAAAAGGGCGAGCCACAAAAGGAGGGCAGTGCCCCTTTCCGGGAACCTACTTGCATGGAGGCAGACTTCATCGAGAACTACGGTGACCTTTTTGGGCGGTTCCAAACTAGACTGGCTGATTATCCAACGGAGGCGTGCGGTTTCTGCCATCGTTTATTTCGAAAACCCGAACTATGCCATGTTGAGTCCGAGGAGGCCAGGTGTCTGGGGACGCACGACTTTCATCCAGCCGTTAGGCGCGCTGTTGACGAAGGTAAACTGCAATTTCCCTGCGATCTGTGTCGGAATCATTGCTTAGCTGCCATCAAAAAAGGTCCAGGGGTCCTACAGTGACATAAACTCTTCGCCCCACCAAGGGCTTTCATTTGATACCAAACTTAGCCACTTTTGGAAAATTCGATTTTTGGGCATTTTGGACCGGTCCGGAGCCTGGTCAGGGCGCCACAGGCCGCTGGATCCACTTTGGAGGAGTCCTCCAATGACAAAAAATGTTCGCCTCACCAAGGGCTTTCATTTGATACCAGACTTGGCCACTTTTGGAAAAATCGATTTTTAGTCATTTTGGACCGGTCCGGACCCTGGTCAGGGCGCCACAGGCCGCTGGGTCCACTTTGGAGGGGTCCTCCAATGACAAAAAATATTCGCCTCACCAAGTGCTTTCATTTGATACCAAACTTGGTCACTTTTGGAAAAATCGATTTTTGGCCATTTTGGACCCGGTCCCCGGTCCGGACCCCTGGCCAGGGCGCCACAGGGGTCCGGGCGAAACCTACTCTAGCCTATGCTGTAGTGCTCCCGCACCCCACCCCAAACCCCAAATAAGAGAGACCTGCTCACTGTAGATATTTCTGTAGAAGAGGTTAAAGTTGGAGTTGCGACACGGTAGGGCCCACCACCATCAGGGTGCCCCCCACCCACATGGATAGGTCCTAGAGCGAAACTAATGGGCCATTTAGATTTACCATATAGGGGTTCCTATTCGAATACGAAACCTCAGCCCAGCAGCTCTTATGTATAGGGCTGCCTACTCCGTAGGCCCAGACCCCCCCTTTTACACACTAACTTTTGACCCATGGCCAGGGCGCCACAAACCACCGAGCAGCACCATCTCGCTTCCCGGAGCCCTTCACCCTTGGGCCATGCCACATGAGCCATATGAGAGCCCGGCTTCGCTCGCTCCGTTCTATTTCGTGGCTAGAATATTTTCGGACTTAGTTTTTTTCCGGGGGTCACTTGGGGGGTCCCCACCGGGGGGGTGGGGCCATCTGGGGGGGTCCGGGAACCGCGGAAAGTAATTTCCCCGGAATTGCGGAACTTTTTGTACAAAAAAACCCAAAATAGTACGGCTCTGAAGGGTCTTCCGACCTGCACCCCTGGGGAAAAAATGCAGAGAAACGCGACCTGCACGGGGGGCCAATTTTCATATCTCAAGATCTACCCGGCCGATCCGGCTGAAATTTTCACAGCATGTACCCCTGCCCACAGGCTCTTCACACACCAAGTTTGAGCCCGATCGGTCCACTCCTCCGCTGGCCACAGGCCAAACAATGTCCAGATTATACACATTGCGTCAAATTTTCCCTATTCTAGGGGGAGCGCTAACGCGCTCCCCCTAATATAAATGCTGAAAAAACCGTTAAAAACGTGTTAATACTGCGAAAAGAATTTCAGGAAAAACTAGATTTTTAAAAACACATTTTCTTAAAAAACAAACTAAAAAGCACAGGTAAAATTTTGAAAAACCCCTGCATCGCGTCCATTCATTATGTAAACTTTTCGAAGGTTCCTTTCCTCTCTGACGTGCCAAAACGATAAGCATATATATTATATCTATGTTTTAAAACATCAACTTAAGGTGGTGATTCCTTTCGGAGACATCGACTATTACATATTATATCTATTATATCGAAATGGACCATAACATGTTCTCTTTCTAATGCATACAGTGAACCTTACTTTAGTTCTCGGAAATTATGCCACCACATTTTCAACGTAATTTAATTTTCCAGATTTTTTGCAGGCGAATGTAAATTTTTTCGTGAGCCGTCGGCCACATCATTCGATTCCGCTATCAAATAGCTGAGGACCCTTTTTTTAATTATTATGAAACCGTTTTTCGTTTGAAAGAAAGTAGCATAAATGTATACTCAACCTGGATTTTGCCTACTTTTCCCAACTTTGGCAAGCACCAACTTTAGCTCGAAGACAGCAATCGGGGCAACTAAAAAGGGTCCCTGGATATTTTTGTGTAAAACGCGTCTACTAAGTGGCAACCCATTAGCTTGTATACTAAATGGGCCACAATCGCTGAAAAAAGTTTGGTCATGTTTTTGCAAAAACCACATTTTTTATGATAGGAGGGTACGGGATAGCATTTAGAAGATTACAATGCCACGAATAATCGGCCTCGACGAGACCTTAAAATTGACACCTTTAGTTTAATTTTACAGCTTGCGTAGCTCAAAAAATGGCGGATTATTTGATTTCTGCAAAAATGACACGTTTTCAACGCCAAAATAAGAAAATCAGCTATATATATCTCACTATAAAGAAAAGCTAGAGAGGTGCTTCAAAAAGCAAAAATGTAGAGCTCAACAAGATCTTTCGAATGAATATAATCATAGCTATGCGTCATCTGTCTAAGTGTCAACAATCCTCAATACGGTCCTGAACGGGAACTTCGAAGTTTTGAAGCGGGATTGCGTGGAGGACGTTAGAATGCTAAAAGAACTTATTTTGGAAAGTTTCATCAAGTTTCATCTTGACTTAAACCGTCAACAATAATATGTGCCCAAAAGGAATCACCACGACCTTAAGCATGAAATATCGCAAAAATGATTTTTTTGCGATAAAACAGGCGTGGCGAAATTTTTTCTACATTACATAAACAGTTTTGGGGCACTGCGCCACGGACAGCAAATAGTTCGGACGAAGAAATACAGCTCCCAGTCCTGGTAGTAAGCTAAAATCCGTATATATTTGTATATAGTAGTAATTTTGTTCATACCGCGGTTTTTTATGCTTGTATTTTTGTTTCAGGTTTATTCTGACCAGTTACTTTACCAATTATGACTATACTCATTTTGTTATTAATTTGTCCAGTCTCATTTTGGTGTTGTTGCCTAAATTGCCACAATTTCATAAAGTTCGAATCCTGGACATCAATAAATATTAATTTGATGCATGGATTGACTTTTATTTGAAAATGTGATATGGTCGTTACTGATTTGTCCTTCTATCTGGCGTAGCTGTTTATTCGCTGTTTATGGCTGCACTGAGCTTCTTAACTATTTTCCTTTCGTTTTGCTTTTACGTTGTATTAAATTTTGCACTTAGCTTACGTATGTATTTTACATTTGTGTACGCACCATTTAGCGCTCCGAATTTTTCATTCGGTTTTCCGAAACTCACCAAAATTTCACTCCCCTCCTTCGCGAAACACCTTCATGTTGTGGTTAGGAGATGAAATTTTCTTAATTCTCTATACATAATTGTGTTAGAGAAAACCAATATTGGTTTTTCATATCCGTTAAAATGAAGAATGTTAAGCTGCGTTTTGATATATACATGAATGGTTTTCTAAGCTCATATAATGAATGGGTATCTATTGTTCAACATTGATGTCTCCAAAAGGAATCACCACTTTCCTATAGTTCAGGGAATTAATGGAATTGGAAAAGTGCATCATTGCATAATTTTTGAGCAAACATTTTAAATGGCGATTGCCCTGGGTGAATGGAGCAAGTATTCTGCTGGAGATTCTAAGGGTTCTGGAGTCTGGGTATTCCGGGAATTCTGTGCGTTTTCTGGATTTGGTTGATATTACAGAAGTTGTTCATCTCGTCATCAGCTTTCGATTGATGTACTACCCGTCTCGCCGTTATTATTGGATGTCGTCTACATACAAGTTTCAGTAGAAATTTCTGAGAAAAACCATGAGCCCTCCAGTATACTTCGTTAAATTATGATACAAATGGTGACTGTGATACGATGTATTTTTTAGAATAGATTAGTCGTAGTCATATAGTATAAAAGATCAGCGTAGTCATGTACAAGGATACAGTCCTACGAAAATTGAGAGCCTCCTTTTCCGGCCTTTTCCCGCTAGGCAAATCACTGGTAGCGCTAGACAAACTGAAAGTACCGCTAGGCAAACCACATGTGCCGGTAGGCAACCCTGTTAAGTATATACTCTATGCATGTAAACTTAACTCTAAATGACATCTGCAACTGCTTTGGTGGCAGCTTTGGCAAACTGATAACAGTGTCCAGGATTCAGAACATGTTACATTAAAACGTCTATTTCAATGTCCGGAATACCAAATTCAGTCATAACAAATAACTACACGAAGAGAGAATTTAACTTCTCATTCAGTTTTAAGTGACAGAAGTTAATGTGTGGCTTAATTATACATCAAGTCACACATTGGATCAGTACGTCTGAGACACTTGTTTTGATGACATATTGATGGCATTTTGATGATATATTTGTTATTGTTAATTGCAATTCAATGATTTATTTAATTTGTTCAATTCAATTTATTTTAAATTTGTTAAACTTGAACCCTAACAGTTATCCATTTCCAGCTTAGCTTGCCTGCCGGCACCTTTAGTTTGCCTACCGGCACTGACTAGCTTGCCTAGCGCTACCACATCCCTTTTCCGACGGGACCTTTTTATCTTGACATGTGCCCATTTTGTGATTAGCGGAAGCAAAATGTGACTGAGTTATGTGTTCATTTTTAAATTCGATTGTGTATATGCACAAAACGTGGTTGGCGCGTTCCACTGTTCGAGTTCAATACTATTTGAGTGCGTCGGTTTTGCTCAGTAAAACGAATTATAATACCATTAGCAGTGAGTCGATTCTGTAGACCAGCTTCGTATTAGCCACGTTATGTTGGTGTAAATGATATTACTTAATTATCGGTTATTGGATATACTATAGCGGGATAGATTGAGTGCCTTGTGATGTTTTTGCTCTTGCACTGTAAAGTGTTGTTTATTGTCATTGCGTAATTTTGTCTAGTGCACTACTGTATGTTCATTATTTGTATTTTAATTTTGTGCACATATGTATAACTGTGAAACTTGTAATGATTTGCTAGCCTTTTATGTGATGTTTTTCAAGAAGTAAAATGACGAGATCCTTATTCTAGTGTTGTGCATTGGCCGGTGCGGCCAATGGCTGGCCATTGGCCGGCCAAGCCATTGGCCGTTGGCCGAAAAAATCTCGGCCAGTTGGCTTGGCCGGCCAACGGCCAATGGCCAGCGGCCAATTGGCTGGCCGTTGCCGGCCAACTGCCAACTGGCTGGCCGTTGGCCGTTGGCTGGCCAATGGCCGAGTGCTGGCCAAGCTCAAATTTACTGATCTTGTGCGTTAACTGTGTTGAAAAATTTAATTTTCCTGCATAATATCGTAAATATGTTGCTGTATAAACGTTACGTTAGATACAGTACTACAGATTTTTACTTAGATGTTGACAATTTTTATCGTTATTAGCATTATTTTACAATTAAATTTGCTAATTGCATGCAAATTTTAAGTGTGCTAACAACGTAGTTTTTAAATTTGTCTGGCGGTGAACGTCTCATCACTTTATTGCGGTCCTCCAGCAAAATTAAAATAGTGTTATCGCGGGTTGGAGCTAAATGTTTGGAAAAACTTTTACAAATATTTTAAATTGTACTATTGAAATAAAGTTTAAGTTTACGCCTAATTAAGCACGGTAGACGAATACAAATAGTAAATTCCAACTCGCCAACGTTGACAAATAGCTAAAGAACGGCCAAGAAACAGCCAACGGCCAACGAGCGGCCAACCAGTTGGCCGTTGGCCGGCCAACAGCCATGGGCCGGCCATCGGCCAACGGCCAGCCAATTGGCCGTTGGCCGGCCAACGGCCAATTGGCCGGCCAACTTCAAACTCCGGCCAAGCCAAGCCAAGACAACCATGGAAATTTTCGGCCAATCCCAACACTACCTTATTCTCATCTAATCAGTCAGTTATACCAGCATTTATAACCCAACACAGATAAGACCAGTTTATCTTCACTTGTCAGAATTTCACTTGACAGGTAGGAGGCGGAGTCTTAGAGGGCGATTTCCGCCGACGGAAACCCGGATAAAAGTGCACTCCCGTGAGTTGTTGAGTTGAGTTAATTTCTAATCTGGTTTTCTATTGCCTGTAATATACTTCCTGGTCGTGGACCAATGTGTCCGGTTGCACATTTTGTTCGTAGAGCCAATTTATAGGAACTAGTGTTGAGATGGAAATTGTTGACGGAAATTTTCCTTGGTTGGCTTGGCTTTGCCGAAGTTTGATGATGGCCAGCGCCACCCGATTGGCCTTTAGCCGGCCAACTGGTTGGCCGTTAGTTGTTGAATGGCCATAAGCCGCTGGGTGTTCAGCTATTTGCCGACTGACAGGAAATGCTTCGAGCGTGCTTAATTCTGAGTCAACTTTGTTAAACTTAAAATAGATTTTAAATCATCACTGCTTTAGGACTTAGGAGCACACGTAAGTAAGTAAGCCTAAACTGTCTTTGAGGGTAGAGGTGAGGTCGGATCCACTAGAATCTGTTAGAACCGGAACCGAGCTGGAATGATTTTCAGAACTGGAACCGGAACCGGTAGAATTTGGAAGCGATCGGCTCCACGCTTAAAAATGATGATTTTTAAAATAGTGACTGAAATTAAATTAAAAATCTAGTTAGTGACTGAAATTGTAACTAAAAATCTAGTTAGTGACTGAAACTGAAACTAAAAATCTAGTTTAAGCTGAAACTGATCAAAATTTATGGAAAAATAAACTGATGATAATTAAGAGCTCAAACTAAAACTGAAATGAAGCTACAATCATTGGAAATGAATCTGAAGTAAAACAAGAAAAATACTGGAAACGGAACCGCTTCAGCTTCCACTGAAGCTGAGACAAACTCCCCGCTTCCCCTTTTCAGGTGATCGGGACACGTTTCAGCGTTCGCTGAAGCTTGGTATTGAGGGGAATTTCATATATGTTTATTTGAAAGAGCATTAGTGGCATCATTCTCTCTGCTTTGAAGATTAACCCCATTGAAGGAAATCTTAGAGTTCGCTGTAATGTAATCGGAAATTAGTTACTTTGGGTGTATCTTCTCAAAAAATTGGTAAATACGTGGTGTTGTCAGGACGAAAGATGGAATCTGCATTTTTATAGAAAACTGAATTTTACAGGAGTCCAATTTTAATAGTTGCCTGCTTAAAGATAAGTTGCTAATAGCAAGAGTACATAATGATAAGAGTATGACAAGCGTAACACTCTGCAGTGAAGGCCAAAACTATGCTATGCGCGCTATAGGCTGACCCCCCCCCACGAATTGACCCCCTCTCACGCCGTCCCTATATGGGTACATAGTTCCAAAAGGGAGTCGCTCACTCGCTTAGCATGTTTTCTACATACAAGCAAGAGTACATAATGATAAGAGTATGACAAGCGTAACACTCTATGCAGTGAAGGCCCAAACTATGCTATGCGCGTTATCGGTAGGGTTGTGCTAAATACGAAAAAAGGGGGGCCGGGCCGCTTCAATTGAGGGGCCGGCCCCCGCACCAGCCCCCGGGGCCGTGATCGACACCGGTCCCCGGGGTCGAGTTCACCACCGGCCCCCGCCCCCGCGGCCCCAATGCCAGAAAAATTTTCCTTATCAATATAATGATTTGAAAATATATAGTCATTTTTGCACAGTTTTATCCTACGTCGCAAGTTTGCGTTATTTTCTTGGCTCTGGAAGAATAAATGTCTCCAATATGTTGTTTTCCGAGTACATATCCAAGTTAACCCATCCTGCCAGGACAGTGGCACATGAACTAGATTAGTAGATTAGAGCAGAAAGAAATTATAGAAGTCAGAATAAACAAACTGGAATGTACTCCCTGCTGGAGTCGTTTTGTCACTATGCTAAGGTCTCACCTAAGCTAACTTTTCACAGAAAAGGATCGTTAGTTTGCCAATTTCGTTATTTTCAATTGCAATGGATAGACGTGTTGTAAAAATGATTGTTTTAGTATAAAATGAGGTGATTAAGCTAATTATTACTGCGAACTAACACAGAATTAACAAGGAAATTTTAAAATTTTATGCGAAACCTATCATGTTGCATAATATTATTCGAAAGCTGTTGACGTAGTGGACTCAGTGGTAAAGTAACTAAGCCGATCAATTCGAATAGCTATAATAGCTATTACGGAAAAATTACTTTTTTTCCGCTAAACCATCTGCCAGCTTAACTAATTGAATTAATTTGTACACCATTAAGTTCGCCTCGTCAAGAGCTTTCGAATGATATACAACACGACGGGTTTTTCATAAAATATGACAACTTTCCATGTTAGTTTCTACTGTTAAGTAACAGCTAGAATTCGCATAATTATATACTACATTATCTTGTATCAAAATAGTCGTCTTTGCATATGCAATCCATTGCAATTTAAAATTATGAGATTGGGTAAATAGCGAACTTTTTCTGTGAAAGGATGTCTTAAAAAGCTACAAGCTTCCTATAGCTTCCACAAAAACCTCTAAGAGTGAAGGATAGAGTCAGGGAATATAGAAATTGATCTTAACATAGAGTATACATTCCATGCATCTTGATAGATAAGATCTGAGTTCCGATTACTACTTTGTTTCGACAATAATTTTTCCGAAGTATTTCCATCCAAGAAGCTATTAACATAAGATGAAATCTGATAGTTTGCCAAACACTAAAATTAAATAATAGCTAACAGCACCTTTATTTACTACATTAGCATTGGAAAAATTCATACTTTCCACATGAAATCGAAATGGGGGCCGGTTTGGGGGCCGTGACCGACACCGGCCCCCGGGGCCGTGTTGGGCCCGGCCCCCTGATTTGGGGGGCCGGGCCGTGGGCTGGCCCCCGAAAATAAAATGGAGGCCGGGCCGTTTGGGGGGCCGGCCCCACCACCGGCCCCCCGCACAACCCTAGCTATCGGCTGACCCCCTACGAATTGACCCCCTCTCACATGGGTACATAGTCCCAAATGGGGGTCGCTCACTCGCTTAGCATGTTTTCTACATGCAAGTGTTAAACATACACGCTTCAACCCCCTCCCCAAATTGGGCCCTTGTTAATTTCAGTGTGTAATTATGCAAAGCAGTGAGCGACCCCCGTTTGGACCATATAGTGGCGGTGTGAGAGGGGGCCAATTTGTGGGGGGGTCAGCCGATAGCGCGCATAGCATAGTTTTGGCCTTCATTGCATAGAGTGTGACCCTTGTCATACTCTTATCATTATGTAGTCTTGATACAAGTGTTAAACGTACACGCTTAAACCCCCTCCCCAAATTGGGCCCTTGTTAATTTCAGCGTGTAATTATGCAAAGCAGTGAGGGACTCCCGTTTGTCCACGTACCCATATAGGGGTGGTGTGAGAGGGGGTCAATTCATGGGGGGATTCAGCCTATAGCGCGCATAGCATAGTTTTGGCCTTCACTGCATAGAGTGTGACGCTTGTCATACTCTTATCATTATGTACTCTAGCTAATAGTAGTGGTTATGTGAAGCTTGATATGTAAATGCTTACCATGATTCAATATAGCTGCTGCTTTTTCGCCTCGTACCAGACATCAAACCTATCATTTTCAAACCAAAAGTTGCTTTGACTTCCATGTGGAAGCTAGTTCTTTATATCTGGCCTGCGATCCTGCCCAAAGCCTATTTCAGGACAGACTGTCCTCAAAACTTAGCAGTTATCCGAAACAACCCAAGGGTGGCCGTCCTTTGGGATGCGTGCTGCATACCCATTGACAATTGCCTCGGATAAACTGCGATTACAGTTATTCTGTGCCGATTCAAAGTTCAAACTTGTGTGTTCCTACAAGAGCTAACAGTTTGCACAACTTCTAACCGGTATTGACCACACTGGAGTGAGGCAGACTAAAAAAATTTTACAGGAATAGAGAAGTTTCAAAGTTGAGTAGGTACCTAATTTCTTATTTTTAAGCTAAATACTTCTTCGTCATCTGAGTCGAAAAGTCCGAGGTTCGATTCCCACCTCACCCATAATGACGTTACATTGTTTCCTTGAGCAAGAAACTTAGGTTACTGCTCCGCCGGTCGGATGAGGCGTTAAATTAAATTGGTGGACCCGTGTGCTGCCTTGCTGTGGGTAGTGCACGCTAAAGAACCCTTAATCCACTTATCGTCAAGAGTAGGGCGCGGAGTTCCCAATGGAAGGAACCCCCCCTTGGAATATACCAGCATTTCGGGGGGGGGCCGCTCTGGGGGGGGGGGGGGGGGGGGGAAAGAGGGGGTAAAAAGGATCCCACAACTTTCGGGTGGCCCCCCCCGGGGGGGGGGGGGGGGCGAGGGGGGCCCCGGGGGGGGGGGTTAGGGTTCCGGGGGCGGGAGGGGCCGGCTGGGGGGGGGGGGGGGGGGGGGGGGTGGGGGACCCCCCGGGGGGCCCCCCGGATGTGAAGTACTATGTGTGTACCTCTGTAATAAACTAATGTGTCGGACCTCAGTAAAGATTGCAAGTAAGAGTTCAGTGTGTGACATCTAAGACTAGCCAGTTGAGAGAAGAAGCGAGAGTACTATAAGTTAGCCGATATAGATAGAGAATTATTATCTGTGGGCCCTAAGCGACCGTCCCTAGATCTTAATAAACCTAAATACCGCTAGACTTTAATAAACCAGACACAAAATACTCGTACCAGTTCTTCAGCAGACATATAAAACTAATGTAAAGATATAAGAGAGCACGATAATAGAACAAACAAAGCAGAGGGGAGGGCGTTACTCTCTCCCTGTCTCCTAAACTTGGCCAGAACGACTCCTACCCAATACTAAAGTCGGACCCCCAACCTAATAGACACACCGACGAGAACAACAACTACACTAAGCCTACACTTTCTTCGCTTATATATGCTTTGTGCTACTGACGTAGCTAGCCCAAAAGAAATCACTTTTATCATTAATGAGACAATTGTCGAAATAATTCAAAGTTGTATAATTTCATCAAATAGGATATACTTTGCATTACACGTGTGAAGATAGCACAACACATAATTTCCAGTGCTGCGCTGCTGCGCAGCTAGCTATCAGTACCCCAATGTGTAATATCCCACAAAATACCCCCTCTTTTCCGCCGCCGGCCCCCCTCGCGGCGATCAATACGGGTTCCACAGAATGTTAGACAATGGTAAAACTGGATTACATTAGTTTTGGAGCTCCAAGTAGTAATTTTAGAGATAAAACAGACTGTTAGAACTAGCTAAAGTAAAAATGGAGCCAGACGATCCCCATTTGCCTGCGAACTACGCGGCTCACAGACGAGTCCGGACTGACACTTCGGACTTTGACTGGGTAAAACTATGTCGGCTGTGACCGAAACTAAACACTAAACCAGCGTTGACAAACGAAACAAATATACGAAACAAACGACTAAACGAAACGAAACAATTGACAACTTTTGACGACTTTTGAGAAACGACTGCACACATTTTGGAAAACAACACAACTAGACACCCGTATGGACCCCCACGCGGAAGGCCGAACAGACAGAAAGAACAGAGTACAACGGGGACACTACCCACTGGGGGACCCATCCCAACAGATACAAACCCCACGAAAGAAATCCAACTAAGGTCCTATAAGAAAACAACAAATACAAATACTTGCTAGCGGTTTATTATGCATAGAGGATAAAATAAACACAAAAATCAGTAGAAATATGAAAACAAAGATTAAAGGCAAAACAATAAGGCAAACTGGTAAATGGCAAAACATGGCCAACAAGAAAAAACAAGCTACCAGTGAATAGCTACCAGAGAAATAAGCACAGATAATAGGGAGCGCCCGAAACAAAAAGAAACTGGGGAACAAATAGACTGGAACCCTCCCTATATAAACAACATAGATTATCAAATCCCTCCTCCTATTTATTATACTTCATAAAGACAGACACAAAAATGGAATGAAAATTCACAACAAATACACAACAAGGGGAAACACCAAGCGTCCAAGGCGTGCACACAACCCACAACTTCATAATGGGAGGATCAGGACAGTTCTAGCAGACACCGGGAACAAACCCGACCAGAAGAAAGTCCAGGTGGAGAAACCCAGACCAGAGAAAAGTCAGACCAAACAAGACCATTGGCCACAAATGGTCACACCGGAAAGCCGACTCAGAAACGGCCAGGCCCATCATAGAAAGTTGGCCAAACCAACAGGGAGGCCAAGAAAGTAACCGGGATATGATCAGAACCCGGTAAACAGTCAAAGGGCCAGACAAGACCCCACAGAAAAGACAAAGGCCAGAATCAGTGGCCCAAACCAAAAATGGAAAGACTAGGTCCCAACAGAAAAGCATAGGACCAGATATCGGTCCAGGGTACAGTGGAGGCAAATAGAGCCATCTCCTTAAGCAGTCAGGCCCAGTTCAAATAGCGGCCACGACAGAAGCAGTTCACCGTCTGGGATACCAGGTATTACAGTCTGGGCGAGAGTCCAGGTGATCCAGAACAGTAACAACATAGTCCAGCTCCCGTTCAGCATCCGTCGTGGGGCACGCCTGGCGCAGATTGGGGGTATGGGGAGCGGTTACAACAAGAATACCATCACCTAAACACAAACAAAAAAATTAAAGTAGTAAGCATAAAGCACAAAAATTAAAGACTCGAAGAAAAAATGCCATGGAATAAATGCAGAAACAGACAAAATACATCACAAAAGCCCCTCAACTGCAGCATGGTCGCAGCGGTGTGAGTACCCCAAAGACGACCCAGTTTTAGGTAACGACCTTTGGAGACCCACACCACGGCGAAGACTCAAAACCTGTTAGATACTAGTCAGATGTGGAAAGATAAGAAACAAGAGTCTGGGGGGACGGTTCACTACGTGTCCCAGTCTTAGGTCAACAAAGCGACTCGCCCACCCCAGAACCCCTTTAGCCAGAAGGTGAGTAAGTAGAAATACGCAAAATGTCAAATGTGCCCGAGCAAACAAGAAACAAGCCGAAAATCTACAACACAGCAGGAATTTTCGCAGAATAAAATTTAATCAAAGAAAAAGACCCTTAAGGTCATCATAGAAAATTTTAATACTCGAGAAAAGATAAACAAAATTTAGAAGGAAATCAGCTCGGGCACTGGTAAAATTTTAAGAAAATTTCCATATACACGGGGCTGCAAACAACAACAACAACGCACAACAACGCTCCCTAAACATTCTTAGCCTCGGCCGCCCTGACCTCCTGCTGGCGGTGCTCTTCTCGCATTATCGTAACCAGGTTTGGTAGATCAGAAAACAGTTCGCTCCGCAAAACCATGTGGAGTTTGCCCATCCAATTTTGATAAGGGGCTGTTGGACTCAAACATGACAAATGCGCGTAATCCTGAGGCCCCATATGTTGGAGCATGGCCTTAGTTTTGCCAATACCCCAATACGCATTGTCAGAGGCCTCAGCAATGATGCGAACCCCTGTCGATGCCAACCACTCACGATACGATGGGCAAACTTGAGCCTTTGCACGAATAACCTCGAGCATGACAAATGCTCGCACATGGATTTTCGGATGTTCCCAAAAGCGGCGAAACGGAACTGACTGATGAAACCAGCCCCTGGTATAATGCTTCGCACCTTGTAGAGCCTGAAACGGACAACCCCGTGAGGCCAGGTAGCGAGCAGGCTCGGGCAAACAAAACCAGTAGTCGGTCTTACGATGTTGGTAACCACCCTCAGAAAAACGATGTTCATGCCCATAGACCTTTAGATAGGGTCGATGTCCCGGCTCATTGGTTTCCGGAATATAATGCATGTTAGAAGCCACCATGTGTTCCCCAAAAAACGGAACCACCGGGCCATAGTCTTTGGCCTGATCGGGCTGCATGGCTTCGTGGGCAAGAGACTCCTCTATGACCGCCTGAACCTTCTTCTCTAAAAACTTTGATTTCTTCGTCCAAGTCTCAATCATTTTACGCAAGGGCTGAAACCGAAACAAAGATGGATAAATATAGAAAAACGGGTAAAGCTGGGCGATTGCGGCCACTTTGGCACACGATTCCAGCGCAGCTTTCCCGACTAATTCGATCCCCGGGAAAACCAAGACCCCTTCCCGAGCTAAAGGTGGCAACCGCAAGGTAGCCTGCCAAAAATCAGGACGCTCAGGTTGGATACGAAGTTGATCGTATCCGAGAGGAACAGGGGTAGGGTGCGTTTCAAACGACACAGGCGCCCCCGGAATCAACCGGTTCAGTTCCTCCAGATATTCGACAAGCGCTGTACATGGAACAGCAAACGGCGCTGCCTGCCCACGAAGCCAATCGTCCCAATAGGCAATCGTATGTACGAAATACGGATTTAGAGCCGAGCAGCCGGAAATAGCCTGAACTGGTGGAAGCTCCGCGTACTGCCAATACCGATCTGCATACTGACGAAACGGAACAGCAAGATCCGAAACCGCCAAAAGCTCGGCCACTGATTGACGAACCCACGGATCTAAGGGCTGAGGTCCCAAGAAAGGTGGGGTACCCGCCTTCTTATCCAATGGGAGACCATACCGGTCCTCCCCCGGATAGATACAATACGGGTCAGCCCCATTCAAAAACTTTGGCCGTTCCCGAGGATTGGCAACCGGAGGGTTCCCTTCAAAGACCGTGTCTTCAGGGTCAACAAAGTACTTCGGCAAATCCGCATGCAAGTAGGTAGAAGACCCCTCTACATCGGAATCAGCCAGGACCAAATCAGTCACGACACGGTGATAGACCGGGTTCAAAACATGAGTGGCCGGCCACTGAATAGTCGCCGCTGGTGGATGTAGCACCGGTTGCGGAGGCTGAAACGGCGGTACTTGCTGCACAGAAACCACAGGTGGAGTCGTAGCAAAAGAAATTTGACATTGGGAGTCCACTAAGACAGGCCGAGACGCCGGCTCAGCGGGTCGCTGATGCCCCAATGGGCCCACAGAGGTGGACCGAGATGGAATCCCCGCTTCCCAAGCCGATACTCCAGGTAGAGCAGGCGACAACTGAAATAGCGAACGATCCGCCGACAAATTCATACCAAACGTGGGATGTTCCACCCCTGGCACAGGGGATGGAGCGAAGGCACCCGGGAAGAGGACCCTTAACAGATCCAACACCTGGGTGTCTCCCTGTCCCACCGTGTGGTACGCAACCTCGAAAGCATAGAAAGGCGGAGGATGGCCAACTCGTTCTTGCAGCTCAGCTGCAGAAAGCCCCAACAGTGGAATCAATTCCAGTTGTAGCGGAGTACCCACCGAAGGAACACGCTGCCAAAACGTGTCCACGAAGTTGAGCCTCTCCCTATGCGGAATAGCGCCTAACCCCTGAATCGGTTGAGGAAGACGAGCCGAAGAACCCGCCTCCTGCAGAGCTCGCGACCAAATAGGAGCTAACTGTGCAACTGTTTGCATCGGAGAACCTGGCTGCAACCGCGGAGGTTCAACATTAGCACCCTCAATTAGGATCGGAGGACGCAACCCCGGGCGAGAGACTCCAGGAGCACTGAAAGGTGTACAGTCAAAAGAGAAAAATCCAAAGCCCGCCGGAGATGAATCAGCTAACAAAATCATACCTAACTCATGTGTGGGAGCGGGAATCAACGTCAACGTGTACTGTGGATCCGCCGTAACACTGTAAACAAGCACCTGCGGTTCACCCAAACCTTGCTGTGCCGTTTCCACCGCCGCCGAAGTGCCAGAGGTCGTTGTAGGCCCAGATGTTGAAGGGCCCGAACTTACCTGTGGTGATCCCGGACATGTCGCAAGGAGGCCCGAATTTGCTGGAAACGTCCCTGAACTAGTCGGGACAGACCCCGAACTAACCGGAACAGAGCCCGAACTTGACGGGGCAGAGCCCGAACTTAGCGGAGCAGTGCCCGAACTTAGCGGAGCAGTGCCCGAACTTATCGGAGCAGTGCCCGAACTTATCGGGACAGTGCCCGAACTTATCGGGACAGAGCCCGAACTTATCGGAGCAGTGCCCGAACTGATCGGGACAGTGCCCGAACTTATCGGGACAGAGCCCGAACTTGTCGGGGCAGTGCCCGAACTGATCGGGACAGAGCCCGAACTTTGGGCAGAAGAAGCCAAGGTTCCTAAAAGTTCGGTAGGCTCCTCCAAAGTCACTATCACCGTTGACGGAGATGGTTGCTGGCCTGAATCACCTGAAAGAAATGCCCGATCTGCCGCAGATGGCGTTGTGTCCATTTCAGTCCCTGAAGAAACTTCCTGTTGCGCCA
Source organism: Trissonchulus latispiculum (assembly GCA_030248195.1). Taxonomy (NCBI): domain Eukaryota; kingdom Metazoa; phylum Nematoda; class Enoplea; order Enoplida; family Ironidae; genus Trissonchulus; species Trissonchulus latispiculum. Next base: position 39,430 of record JASAND010002761.1, read on the forward strand.
ACTGCGCCTGGTGCTGTCGAGTAACTGGCCTATTTGTGGCTGGAGCTGAAAAATCACCACGTCCAACACCACGTCTGACGCCCTGATTAGTGCTGGGCTGAGAAAGAAAACGACCCCGGGGCGAACGAGAACGCGCAGCCCCAGAACGAGAATGTGCGCGGGACCGGAGAGCGTATGGAGAAACCGAATCACCTGACTCCACACCGGCGGGGTCCGCCCCGAACACGGTGGTAGGAGCCCCGGGCGAGGACGAGAAGGCGGGGTCGACCCCCCTCACTTCCACCCTCGGCCCAGGCGGTGACCGGAATCCCAACGAAGCCTCCGTGGACCCACTATTATCTACTACCTCTTCTGCACCGATGGACAAATTTGCCGTGACCGCATCAGCTGCCGGCAGCTGTTGTAGATAAGCGACCTCCTGGTCAATGGACCCTGCCAAGCGCGCTCGCTTTACTGTGCTCGTGTCCACTACAATACCTTCTGGTTCCTCCTGCTGTTCAAATGCAGCCTCCTCTTCTTCCTGATCCGCCGCCGCACTCGCCGCAGCCCTAGATGCCCTAGAAGAACGACTAGGAATGGACTCAGAACTGTTACTACGCAGTCTCGTAGGCGTTGGTCTCGAGTAAGCTGAGACCCACAATTCATATGCCGTCCAATCATGAAGAGGCATGGGCTGTGTAGGCGGGCGCTCCGGACGCGAAATAAGCATTGGCTTCCAAATAGTAGTAGGAGACGCGCCCGGAACAAGCGACGGATCTGGGAGATATGACAAAGCATAAATCCCCGGCCGAAGAGGAGGTGGAGTAAATTTACCCGTGGTGGTCAGATCGTATTTGGAAGGCTTAACCGACACTGATTTGGTTGCCTGCGATGTCCCAGGCTGGTCCTGTTCCATTTCTGATTTCGTCACTGATGCTGGTTGAACAGATTCCCCCAAACAATTCCTAAGGCACTTCATGGTATCAGGGCCTGAACAAACACTAAGGGCCTTATAGGTCCGCAGCCACTGAAATTCGGAAACCCCGAAGTCCTGGTCGAAGTGGATATATCGCTGTACTGCCAGGATAACGTCTCGGACATCTGTTGCCCCGTAACGCAGTTCCGCCAATGTTGGAAACGGGTGAAGGCCCCTGCATGAGGCTGCCTTACACATATTTTGCGGATACTGCAGGATTTCCTTCTGATACCATGAAAGCGGGATATCCACCCGTTTATGGAGCGGTGGAGGAATCTGCTGGTTGTACTCATTGCGCCACGGGTACGAACCCCTGGTATCCACTGGAGACCACTGCTGCATCGGGTAATCCGGAAGACGCGCATGGACCCGACGCCCCAGATACGCAAGATCTGTGGCTGAGTGGCGGGCATCAATGCCCAAAGCCCCTAACAAGCGCCGGACATCAGCCAGAGGATTCAGACCTAGAAGGGGGTAAGAAGTATTGTAGAAAAGGGGGGCCAGCAAATACTGAAAATATTCCCAAGAGGGATACTGAAAAAATAGTACGTACAGTGGGATCAAATAGATACCCACCGAAATAGGGTCCTGTTTCGGATTTGTCGGATGGACCTGATCAAGCTGAGAACGAAACAGATGCAATTTTTCCGGGTAAGGAACGGCAATTTGAATCAGGGAAAGGGTACGCTGGGGAGGGAGCCCCAGAAAAGCTCTGGCTGATGTCCCTTCCAGATCCCATGCCAAAAACCCCGCCTTCTCAGCAGCCTCAACCCAAAGAGGAACAGACCGGATCAACTGCTCAATTGATGTGACTACAGTAGTAGCCTTTGCTAATGAATGGGGAAACCCCGTTTTCTGAGAAATATGGCGAATATATGCCGAATACTGAGACTGATCAATTTGATCGCGAAAAGTAAAAAATTCTGGGGGGTGTTCTGACAAATTTTTCAAAAGAGTATCGCGCGAAATGAACGGAATGGCATCACCCCCAAAATCCTCCGGAAGCTCTAAAGGTTCCGGTCTGTCCTCTTCAGCCGACTGAGCAGCAGCTGCCCCGCCTTGAGGCTGCAAATCACGCCAATTACCCCCCACAGTTTCCAATTGCGTACGTACAGCGCGGACAGAACGTTTCACAGCGTCAGAATCACTTTTTGAAGTTTTGCGAGACATTTTTCCCAGAAAAAATCAAAATCAAATTTAGACTCAAGAAGACAACAAAATTTTCGCAAAAGCTAGGAAATGACAATGAAAACAATTTCACGTCAAAAGCCCATCACAATTAAAAGAAAAATCTAGCTAAGAAGGAAACGACCTGTAAGAGTAATCCAGCAGAATTTTGTTACCACACCGAAAAGATAGAAAAGCAGGACCAGCAACAGAAAGAGCCCAAAGGAACCTAAACAATAAGTGCAAACATAAAACAAGACAGAAGAGTAAAACCCCTCCGCAATGTATACGTACAATGGTGACACGAGCATTGTTCTGTGCGATAGTGGAATAGAAAAGAAAGCCCAATAAGATGTATACGTATGTAAGGCCTGTTGAGATGTATACGTATATAAGGCCCGTTAAAATATACATGTAAGTTAGGAACGTTGCTGTGCAAAATAGTGGGGCAGCCCACATGTATATGGAATCACAATAAAAATATCAAGAAAACAGAGAAAAAGAAGCCGAAATATAAAAGTCACAGTAAAATTTTTGTCAATAAGAATTTCAGTGCTCAGAAGAAAAAGTTAGAATATAAAACTCAAGTATAAACTAGAAAAATACCAAGAAGCAAATTACAGAAAATCAAGACCTGTGGCCACCTGAAATAAAGAATTATATTCAGTGAAACGAGGCAGAAAACTAGAATTGTAAAAAGAATTTGGAGGATATCGAATCGGAGCAGAAAAATAATGACGACAGGGATCGTAATGTGTCATCACGAGGACCGGAGGTGCCGATTCTAACATACGTACTATAGCTGCCTTAAGTCGACACAACTCAAGAAACTGATCATTGAAAGGCAACGCTGGATCATAATAAATAGTAGGAGGGGACATAACTACACGTTGTCTCTTATGGGAAGAAGCTACCGGAGAGAGTGGTTCCGCCATTAGAATAAGAGTCTCTGCAATTCTAGGAAGCATGAGGGGATGAACCGGATGAGGAAGGTATTTCGGTTGTCGAGCCCGATCAGCCACCTCGAGGCGCCGGATATGTTGCTGAAGCAACTGCTGAGGAGAGGAGGCGACACGTTGCATGTCATGCGTATGGGTTGTCATATGTTGACGAAAACGCGCATATTCTTGCAAAAGTTGAAAGCGCTGTGACGTTATGGCCACCTCCTCAGCAGTTTGCGGGTTATCATATGGTAAATCCGAAAACAAAGTTTCCATTGCAGCAAGGTCACTAGCATGAATACCCGACGCCCCCGAAGGCAGAACAGACGATGAAACCGAAATTCCTTCCTGTTCATCCAGTAAAGAAGAACTTGCAGCCCCCAAATTTATATCTTGAGGAATTTGATCAAAATGTGCGTAAGTAAATGGACGACCCTGCCTTTTCCTAGATTTTTTTGACTGCACCTTAGGCTTTTTAGGACTCCCGCCCGAAGCTCCTTGAGAAGAAAAATCTTGTCCCGCCCCTCCCACTGACTGTTGAGAGATAGGAGGAGAAATTTCCTGTAACTGCATAGAACTAGCAATCCGAGCAAAATCTTCGTACGTGACCGGGTTGCCGACAGGTTCTGATGGGTCAGATCGAACAACTTGGTAGCTTCGAACAACATAATCATCCTCATCAGAAGGGGGCGAAGTTTTTTCTGCCATATTGAAGTAAACAGTTCTAATTAAATGAGAAAAAATGAATGAAACAAAACTAACCTAAAAACCAAGAAGAAAGAGAAAAGAAGACAGGGCGTACAAAAGGAAGAATGAAGTAATCTAAAATGCAAAAAGAGAAAATATAACAAGGAAACACAGGAAAAAGGAAAAAGTTATGATGACTCCTCCGATGAATCAAGAAAGCCTTCGTCTCGCCATCTTTGAAAGCTCTGGTCAATGCGATTCCTTAGTAACTCAACCTTGTACCACAGATCCGGAGCATAATGAATCATTGGGTGAATAGCTGCCAAACGGAGGCGTTTACGTGCCGATTTGGAATGACATCTCACCGAAACTGATCGAAAAGCAGTGGGCGGAACAGATCGTGCGGCTACCGCCGGATGTACTGGATGCGGAACTGATTGTGGCTTGCCTGGGTTGGTAATCACGTACATACGCCGATGTATAGCAGACAATAAATCAGGTAAAGAAGAAAAAGCAGATTCCGGTAAAGTGTCTGGAAAATCCCTACGATATACAGCCAACTGCCACAAATAACGAGCACGATCCTCCAGGTGACGCTCCTGCTCCGGAGCAAAGGGGGGAACAAGACCCACCGGGGGAAGAAGGGGTTCGAATCCGAAAGTATCCCTAAATGAGGGGAACCCATAAGGATTAGCTAGAGCCCTTTTTGTAAGAACCGATAAGGGTCGCTCTTGGAACGGCTCTGGGTTGCGTTCAGGAAAGGCCAAACGAAAACATTCGTTAGCGTGTCGACACCGGAGCCAAACCTGATAGTCATCCCAATCAAAAGGAAACATCGGAATATCGCTCCCAATAGGGGGGAGGAACATCGTTGTAGGGTCAAAATGAAACAAAGGTTCCGCTAAAAGAAAACGAACTTTTTTGGGAGAAAAAACTTTCGAAGCTGTAGGGTCTAAAAATTCACCCCGACTACTAGACAAATTCAAATCTCGCAGGGTGTCAATAGTTTCAGACTCAAGGGAAGAGAGGGAAGGTGGGGGAGGGGGTGAGCGTGACCTCACCCGAGCCAACCCCGGAGCAGAAACGTCCGAATCTTCAACTAGATGGTCGTGTTGCGCCATGCGTCGCAATTGCGCAGGGGAAACCTGCTGAACCCGCGGAGGGGAATGTTCTGAACCCCCGCGTGTTGCGACAATGCGAAAATGCTGAGAGACAAACTCCAATTTATCTGCTAAAGAAGCATTATCCAAATTTTTACGGTGAGACATGATTTATTCAAGGAGAAATTAATCACAGGTGGCCACAGAATTTTATAGAAACTATCAAGAAAATTTCAAAAAGGAAGAAAAACACAAACAAGATAGGACCTAGAAAGTGCAAAACTGACCGAAAAAATCCTGAAAATAAGCATAAAAGGGCAATGCCCACCACCAAAATTCAGATATAAACCTAAACATAGAAAAAGACAGAAATATGGCTAAAACAGTTATATACGTATATAAGCTAAAATGAAAAAAGGATTAACATAATACAACAAAAGAGATCAGTGATGTGAGATACATACATACTACAGTTGAGGGGGAAAACAAAACGTAGTTTCACTGGTCAGGTGTCAATTCCATGAGAAACGGTTTGAGTCTATTCACATGAACAGTTTCAGGGGGGGCGTCAGAATTGAGTGTCGATTGAATTTGACAGTTGGTAGGAGAAATAACTTTAAGGACCCGAAACGGCCCCTCAAAAGCCGGGAGGTATTTGCGGCTTGCCCCTTTCGGAATATTTGCCTTTGAAACATCTTTCCAAACCATCATACCCTCCTTGTATTCAATAGGTTTGACTTTGGAGTCATACTTATCTTTGCGTTTTTTCTGAACCTGCGCTATGTAATCGTTCAAAATTTTCCGAATGTGTCGCATACGAGCACGAAGTTCATCTACGTATGATGGTAAAAAATCACTGATGCGAGGTATAGGCGTTGTCAAAAAATTGTCCGAAAAAAGTCGGGGGTCACGACCAAACAAGACGTAATACGGCGATTCCCCGGTCGAAGCATGTGGGACTGCCCGGTAAGCGAACAGAACCCAAGGGAGGAGCTCATCCCACCCCCGTTCGTACGCCAAAAGACATTTTCGTAACATTCGTTTCAAAGTACCATTAAGTCTCTCACACGCCCCATTAGATTCTGGATGGTAGGCTGTAGTACGTACTTTTTTGGTACCCATCAATTTACACAATTCGTCCATGAGATGTGAGCAAAAGGGGGTGCCCCTGTCGGTTAAAACTTCCCGGGGAGCCCCATGAACCGCAATTATACGCTCTGCAAAAATTCGTGCAATAGTAAGGGTCTGTTCATTTGGCATGGCAAAAGCCCAACCCCAACGAGAGAAAAAATCAACCACCACCAATACTCGAGAATTTCCCGCCTTTGAGAGGGGAGCATGCATAACATCCATGCTCAACCGCTCAAAGGGAGCTTCGACCGGATCAAACGCCTTCAAATACGCCTGAGGTTTGGAGGGCCCCGGGTTGCAAGCCGCACATACCCGACACCGGCTAATGTAAACCCCAATGTCCTTACTCATAGTGGGCCAATGGTATTTAAGACTCAAAAATCCGTACATTTTGGACCGGCCGTTATGACACCCACCCAATAAATCTTTATGGCATTCATCCAATACATACGTATGGCAACTTTCCGGAACAACAATCAATTTTGGAGGTTCCTGACGCTTAGATTTGCCAAGACGGTATAGGACGCCCTCCTCCAGAAAAAATTCACTCGAATGTTTCCGCAAAAAGGTAGCAAAATTTGCATCAGATGGAAACTGCTTTTTCTCCAAAAAATCTATAATTGCCTTGGTAAACTGGTCCTTTTGCAAAGCCTCCTTCCAAACAGCCATAGCTGCAGCGGTAGGGCGGGGGGCATTTTCACCCTCCTCCGGAGCTTCTTCTTCAAAAACATCTTCAAGAATAGACCCCACAAAAATATCTGGAATACGTGGGTGGTCAGCAAAAGACCCTGCCTCCTCCCAAGGTGGGGGGTTTCGAGACAATGCATCCGGGGCCCCGTTAGTAATGCCTGGCCGATGGATAACCCGGAATTTGAAACCACGGAGAAAAGACACCCACCGGGCAATCCGACCCGCTGCAGCTTTGGACTTAGGCTCTCCACTAAACATATACTCCAAAGCTTGGTGATCCGTAATTACATCAAAATATTGCAAAATAAGGTAATGTTGGAAATAAGAAACACCAAAAAAGACTGCTAAACCTTCTAGCTCCGTTGTGGTATAATTTTTCTCTGCCGGAGCAAGTGCACGAGCAGCATAAGCAATAGGATGAAGTTTCTGCTTATCATCAAGTTGTTGGAGGACGGCCCCTATACCGTAGTGGCTAGCATCAGTTGCCAACGTAAATGGTTTTGTAAAGTCCGGATACATAAGAACCGGTGCCGTGGTAAGTTTCTCCTTGAGTGTTTCAAAAGCCAGCTGGCAGGCCGCGTCCCAAATAAATTCGCGGTCTTTTTTCAAAAGAGCGACAATAGGACTTGCAATTTTCGAAAAGTTCGGGACAAAACGACGATAGTAACCAGCTAAACCCAAGAAACTTTGCACATCTTTCACAGATTTAGGCGCTGGAAAACGTTTGACAACCCGTACTTTTTCGGGATCAGTCGAAATACCAAAAGCAGATAGAATATGCCCCAAAAAAGCCATTTCAGACCGCCCAAATTCGCATTTGGAGAGTTTCAATAGGACATGCTCCCTTGAACAGCGGAGGAAAACCTCCAAGAGTCGCTTCAAGTGATCCAACTGGGTGGCCGAGGTAACGAGGACATCATCAATATACACTATAAATCCCTCCATAATTCTGTCGATAATGCGTTGAAACGTACTAGGGGCATTGCAAAGCCCAAACGGCATGACTTTAAATTCATAAAGTCCTGAATGAGTAATAAAAGCCGTTTTTTCCCTATCTGGAGGGTAAATCGGGATCTGATGAAAACCCGACGCAAGATCTAGTTTCGAAAAAATAGAATGTCCCAAAATGCTCTCAAAAAGACCTGTGATATATGGGATGGGATAGCAGTCTTTTTTTGTGACCGCATTGAGTTTTCTGTAATCAACACACAACCTCCAATCCCCGTCCTTTTTTGCAACCAAAATGATGGGGGAGGCCCATGGACTACGCGAGGGTTGAATCAACCCCTGTTCCAACCAGGCCGCTAACTTCTCGTCAATAATTTTCTTTTGCGCCGGGTTTACTTTGTAGGCCCGAGCTTTTATTGGGCGCTTACCGGGCTCAATCTCAATATAATGGTAGTCGATGTCTGTCTTACCGAAGCCCCCAGCTGCATCCCAAATTTGAGGAAAGTTCAAAATCATGAGGCGCAACCGTCGCTGATTACGCCGAGTCAAACAACAATTATGAAATTGAATCTTGCTGTTCAAGAGAGCACGTACCTGTAAATCTGAGAGGGGCACAGCGGAGCCCCCCGAGACGGGACTTGCCAGCTGACTTTCTGGTTGAGTACGTATATACGTATATTCCAAAATAGTGCCGGAGAAAAGGTCAGGCCACGGCATACGTATATACCCGTACTCACCAGGATGTGCCTTGAGAGATACATAATAATAGTGCCAATTGTCAGTCACAGTTTGAGATAGACTTGTATCAGAGATAGAAAAATTTTGTACAGATGTCATAAGATCGGGATGGGATAAGTTCGGGGTGGAAAGTTCGGGATGGCTTGGACTTGAAATAAGTTCGGGATAGCTTAAACCCGGAGTAAGTTCGGGATGACTTGAACTCGGAATAAGTTCGGGATGACGCTCGGACGGAGGTTCGGCAGCTAAACTGGTCCGGTCGAACCCAGGCGCAAGTTGGGCTGCCGAAGAGAACGAAGGAGACTCCAGGAGGGCGGGGTCGACCCCCTCACCTCCTGAGGCCAACCTTCCCCCCGTACAAGGCCAAATTTAGAAAAGGGAGGAGCCAAAAGAGTTTCTGACTCCTCCCGTAGCCGAAAAACCGGCTGGTCTTCCACCCAAACTTGAACTTCATCTGAAAATGTTACAGAAACAAGAGGTAATCCCAGACTCTGACCTTCTGCGACAGGAGAGAGATCCTCCCCCTGCAGGAGGCACGATTTCAAAACTTTCTCCCCGCAGTCTCCCAAGCTCGGATCACTCGTTACAGGAGGGTCGGGGGGTTCGGGTGGAGCTGTTACCCCTTTTTGAGCAGATTTCACTTCTGGGAGTTCATCTTGGTCTTCACACGCGTCAATCGGAAGAATTTCAGCCATAGGGCTTTTTGCTGTCTTTACCCCCTCTTTTTGGGGTAGGTTCGCACCTACCCCCTCTTTTTGGGGTAGACTCAGGGCTACCCCCTCTTTTTGAGGTGGATCCTCCGTTGGCCAGAATGCAAGAGAAAAAACGCTGTCATCTTCAAAAGCTGAATCAGTGGCCAACTTATACGTGAGAGCTGAGGCAACATGGGGGGGAGGGATACCCAGGTTATCATCAACTGCAAAGACCATATCATTGATATAAGGGTCCTGGGAGACACGAGCTTGAGGGACCACCAAAGGTTTTGAAAAATTTGAACCTTCAGAAGCATAATCTGAGGTGGGGACCACAGACCCCACAACCGTAGATCGTGAAATTGAAATTGGAGAATTCGTGGGATTAACCAATAAAAATTCGAAAAAATGATCTTGAACTTCCACTACCCCAGCGTAGGGCAAAACTTTGTTGTCATCAATAAAAGAATCGAACGGTTCAAAAAAGTATAGAGGATCAGCGAGGGTAGAGGAGATACGGGCCTTCGCCCATTTCTCCGTGGACGGAGGGATTTGCACATCAATGGCCAAAACCACAGCGAAAGCCATTGCATCACCCAAGTCCCATTCAGCCCGAATTTCTTCTGGGGTGAGCATTTTGAGCCTCAACCCATTCATACTGACACGATTTTCAGAAAAAATAATATCCCAACTATAAGCTTTCAAAAAATCAGTCCCGAGCAAAATGTCACGATAAAACTGCGGAGCTAGATGAAAATGCCACCCAAATTGAATTCCACCCACTTCAAAAGGGATATAAACTTTTCCTTCAATACGTAGTGGGGTATCTCCCGAAGTTCTAGCCCTAATGGCGTCTGGGAATTGAACCACGATATCTGCTCCTGCTCTCAGAAGGCGATCTAACCCTCCCTGGCTAATAATTGAAATAGAGGCACCCGAATCTACAATGGCCATCAAATATTGGCCCTTAATATTAATCATAACCGCTGGTGTGTTGTCCCCAGCAGCTAAAACAGCTTCAGATTGCAGGTCAGAAATAGAATTGGGAACAACCACCAAAGAATGAAGGGGCTTTTCCGGAGCTGACACGCCCCCCGGGGCGGGTCTGGATGGTGGATCGGCCGCACACCCAGACGCGCCCCCACAGGTCCCAGTCCCAGAGGCCGCGTCGACCACCGCACCCTGAGACTGAGACACAGCGAGCCCCGCAGTCTGCTCCCAAGACGTCACAGCCGGTGAGGGAGATTCCCCATTCAGAGAGAGCAGAGGGGGAGGGTCAGCGCCCTCCTCCACAGGTCGGACTACTTCATCGGTTTCAGGTACCGTCACTTCACAGCCTAAGATATCCTCCCGTTCGAGTTTTTCTGGCCACGCGTCTGCGATGGTGTGGCCCAGGTCAAAAATTTGTTTCTTCAAAACTTCTGTGAATTTTTTCATATGATTGTACGTATGCATGTGAATCGCCGCTAACGTCGTAAAATTTGACTGAATCATAGAAAAAGATTGAACAATCTGGTCAGGGGTCGTATCCACCGGAGAGTCTACCCCGAATACGTGTGGCTCCAAAGGCTGTGGTTCGGTCTCAACGTAGCCTATAAGATGGTCGACCCCCTTTTGTTGGGCCGGGGCGCGGTGAGGGAGAGTGCCCCCCTGTGAATTTGCAGCATTCTGGTCTGATGCTCTAACAAAGTGCTGTGCTAATGGTGCCGCCAATGGTTGCGTGGTAACACCTCGGACCGAAGGTGCTGGAGCCGGGGCTAAAGGTGCCGGCAATGCAGGTGCAGCTGTACCAGGTGAAACCGCCTGACCCGCGCTCTGACCCGACGGTGCCTCCCACTGTGGACCATATGAATGTTGACCCGAAGAAGGTTGGGGTGCAGGCAAGGCTAAAGGGACGGGGGCAGGTTGTAAAGCTGGATAAACTGGCTGCTGTGCGCAAAACTGCGGATAAACTGGTACATACTGTGTAACTCCAGCTACCTGCTCCCTGGGAAGGGGTCGACCCCTCCAACCTGCCGGGGCCAACTGAGGATATTTGTCCCAACAATTGTTAGGATCGTGGCCCCTCCTGCCGCAATGGAGGCACTTATCCTTGCGTCTATCGTCAAATCTAGGGCGTGCATCCCTCCCTTTTTCCCATAGCACCTTTAGATCCTGTAATTCCTTACGTAGCTGTTCTAACGGGTCACTGGAGCTCCCACCCGGTTCTGCTCTCTCTGAAGATGCCACGTGGTAAATTGGGGGGTCGTACGCCAATGCCTCCCCTGGGGTGGACCGTGGGGTGCGGGCGTCAAGTTTATCAATCACCCGCAAAATGTCCTCCATAGACGGTTCTCCGTACGCCCCCAAAGGGACGAGCGACGCCGCATACTTGTCATTTGCCCCGGCATAGACCTGCTGGACACAATGCTTCTCCCGGTCACCCGGGTCATTCCAGATGTCCAGCGCCAAAGCTTGCAATTCCGAGATGTATTTACGTATGTGTTCTCCGGGACGTTGGAGTCGATTGACAAAAGCTGTATATTTTTGCTGATATGACAGCTGCGGTTTAGGAAACTGAGTCTTCAAAAGTTTCAAAATACTATCATAAGAATCGATCATAGAAAGACCCGCACGGGAGGCATAAATTTGAGCCTTACCCGCCAATTTGCTATATAAAAGACGAGGCCATTGATCTTTAGGAATTTGATACGTTTCCACTGCAGATTCAAATTGTGGAAGCCAATCTTCGACATAGACTAATTCTGGGTCAAACCGCGGAACGTCCCGGAGAATTTCTATGTACGTACGAAAAAGGCGCGGGTCGTGGCCTAGAACTGAAGCATCTGTGGCCACCATGGTCGCCGGAGTTGGGTGACGGGCAGGCGTCGCTTGCCCCTCCTTGTTGGGAAAACCCCCTTTTTGACTAGCCTGCTGGGCAGAAAAACCCGGGGGGGCGCCCCCCCTATCCGGCGGAGGAGGCGGGTCGGCAGCCACCCTTGAATTTCCCAATACGAAATCTGATGTTTGGGCGTTCTGTGGACTGGTCTCCACCGTCTGATTTACAGCTGATGCCGCCGGAGCCGTAACCGCTTGATTAGGTCCCGGTACGTACGTATGGGCCGCCGGTTGTAAGGCAACAGCAGTTCCAGCAGCAAATTGTGCCGGCGAATTATATACGTATACTGGATTTCCGTACATGTCAACGGCATAATAGCCGGATTGTGCCGTAGACGGCACAGGCTGCAGAATCTGAGGTGTATACGTATATAATGACTGCTGAGCCGGGGACTGTGATTGAGAAAAACCCGGCATGGACGACGGCGTTGGGGCCGGTTGTTGAGCGTTCTGGGCGGCCTGTGCTTGACCTGACGGAGAAGCACGTTGAAACGTACCTTGCGGGTGCTGTACAGACGGTGGACACCAAACATACCCTGAATTTTGGCCAAAATTAGGTGATCCCCCTTGAGCACCATTTGCAAGACTGGGAACCCCCAAAGTGGGTTGCCCCACCTGTCCCCGAGACGACAAAGCCGAACTGCCCTCAGGACCCGACGTAAAATTAGACGTACCTTGAGACTGAGACTGGCCGTCGGGCGCGAAAGATTCGGGTCGTCCCTGGGGAGGAGGAGCGGGCTCCCCCCGATTCTGATCATATCCACCCAATGTTCTGTCGGGTTTTTCTGCCATATCTTCCTGGGCCTGGGGAGAGACCGCAGCTGCAGACTTCGCAGGAGTGGGAGGGACTTGCTGATGTTGTAACTGAATCAAATCGTTTTCGGAAGTTTGGTTCGGAACCGGTTCGGGATTGTTTTCCCCCGAACTTTTTCCCCCCGAACTTTTCTCCCCCGAACTTTTTGATCCCGAACTTTTTCCCCCCAAAAGTTCCGAAACTGCAACTGGCGCCAAACCAAGATCTTTTCGCCTGTAGTCCAAATAATTTTGCATAGCTGACAAAAGTTGCTCGTCTTGCGAGTCCGAGTCGTCAATTTCGACAGAGTCATCAAAAGCATCAAATTGAGGGCCGGGAGTGAACAGTTGCCCCCCCTGGAGCGGATCTGAAGTCTGCAGCAGTTCAGGTCCCCCAGACAAAGATTTTACTGTAGTTTCCTCCCCAGAAACCACTATTTCAGGGGGGATGGCATCAGGCAAAATTTGGGGGCCCCCCGACTGCGACATTGAAGGACGGGAACCCGCAGACTGCGAAACTTGGGGGCGATTAGCCCCGGATTGTGAACGAGTCACTGGCCCCCCAAAAGTTTTACTTAAATGGCCACCATACGGGGCCTCTGAAGATGTAGACGGGGCCATGGAGGTCGAAACCCCCAACTGAGACTGGGTCCGGCGAGAACTTGTGGGTGGGGGGGAATCCGGGAGGGTCCCCCACGCCCCCCTGATCCTCTATCTGTAACTGGTTTCGCCTTAGAATTTTGCCCTTCCCATAATTGTGGGGGAATATCGGGGACATAACCTTCCGGTCTTCTGGGGGTCCCCCTTCCAATGCCTGGGGCCGTCCCTCCCGGACTGGCGTTGGGGGAGACACCCCCCCGACCACGACCCCCCGATTTTGCGACACCTTGCTTTGAAGCCATGGGAGTCCCTCTGTCCAATTCGACCGGTCCGTCAAAATACGATAAGAGCCCCCAAAGTTGAGCTCTCTGTTTATTCCGCTTATCGTGCTCCCTTTTCTTCTCAGAAAAAGCTAGAACTTTGGACATCTACTGAAAAATCACGGTCGCCACTATTTGTGAAGTACTATGTGTGTACCTCTGTAATAAACTAATGTCGGACTCCAGTAAAGATTGCAAGTAAGAGTTCAGTGTGTGATGTTAAGTCCTAGCCAAATATGAGAGAAGGAGCGAGAGTGTTATAAATTAGCAGATACAAGTGGAGAGTAATTATCTATGGGCCCTAAGCGACCGTCCCTAGATCTAATAGACTTGAACACCGCTAGACTTTATTACACTAAACATCAAAGACTCATACTAATTCTTCAACAACTATACGAAATTACTATAAAACAGTCAGAGAGCACGACAATAGGATAAACACAGTAGAGGGGAGGACGTTACTCTCTCCCAATATCCTAAACTCAGTCAAAACGACTCCAACCCAATAAGTCAACCCCCAATTTATCTGACTCCCCGACGACAACCACAATTGCAACTACGACTGACTGGACCTACACTTTTCTCGTTTATATATACTTTGTGCTACTCGTGTAGCTAGCCCAAAAGAAATCACTTTTATCATTCATGAAACAATTATCGAAATAGTTCAAAGTTGTCTGATTCCATCAAATAAAGTATACTTTACATCGCATGTGTGAAGCTAGCACAACATATAATTTTGAGTGCTGCGCTGCTGCGCAGCTAGCTATCAGTACCCCAATGGGTAATATCCCACACTCAAACTACCTATGACTGATGGGGAGAGACAAAGGTTAGCGCCCTGATATAGCCTCTTGGCTGAGTAGCCCGGCAAAAACAACAACGAAAGTAGATCATGGTTCCAGTAACGAACCGTCTACAGAAATAATCTGTTAGCTATAATCAGATATATATAGCTTGACTGGAGTTAAATGAATTAAAAGAATTAATTTTACTCAACTACACTCTGAAAGGCTCGTTTTTCAATTTTGAAAATATTTACTAGGGAAATAAATTTCTGACTTATGAAACTCTGAAAGCTCTGACAAATAAAAGTTCAAACTCTGAAAGCTCTGACAAATGAAAGTTCAATTATATTATATATTTCCAAATTTGAATTCTGACTTGTGAAATTCTGACGAATGACATTATATATTTCCAAATTTGAATTCTGACTTGTGAAATTCTGACGAATGACATTCTGGCTAATGAAAGTACCTAGATGCCATGAACGCCTTATTCAAGAATTTTCCACTTTCCAAGAATGAGCACAGCACTACTTCTTTATTGTCATTATTTGTGCAACTACAGCAGCCGAAAACGAAACGCCATATACAATTTACAAACAAACCGTAGCAGTGTTATTACCATAAAACAATCATTTAAAATCACAAGCAATAAATCTAAGAACGAAACAAAACAGAAACGATTGGTTAACAGCAACTGTTGACTAATGGGAAAACAGAAATAATCACAGACGCAGGTAAAACAAAAATTGAGACAGTGTAGTGTATAATACAATAAATTAGATGATACCTAAATATAGACTGTCGAGTGCAAGTCGAGTGCAAGTTTTTGTCTAAACATCAGAAAAGCCGGCCAACGCAGTTCTCAAGTAATCACCGATCTCCAACAGGGCTTCCTGTCCAATTCGTATTTCTGAATAAAAGTTAATCATGGCATGAAATCCCGTTTCGTAGTGTCGATGAATAACCCGATTTCCGGCGGCGCGAAGTCGCTTCGCATACCAAAAGCCTTCATCTCGCAAAACATCATATTCGCAGGTCACTAAATAGGTTTCAGGCATGCCGGTCAAGTCAGGCTGCATTAGCGGTGAAAAATCAGGATTCAGCAGCAAACGGTGAAGCTTCTTCAAATCGTCTGAATTTCTGTCGTAGCTGATGCCGTTATTTGTGGGCCTGGGAGGCTGATAGTAAGAGTAGTGATAACGCTGAGGGAGATCATCGTGAGAGAACAACTTCTGGACAGTGGAGTGGATCTCTGGAGTGATATGATTATTTTCCAACGCGTCCACTGCATATTTGGTGTCCAAACCCAAGTACAGCAAAATCCATCTAACAACATTGTATCGAAATCAAGGTGATATATATATATATATATATATATATATATATATATATATATATATATATATATATATATATATATTACAACGTGCTTTTATAATTCAGAACATCTACCTACACATTCTAAATCAATACATTCTTAGCTGTTAATAACTTAGATATACTGTATTAAACTTAAAAGAATTTTTCCCAGCAATACCAATACCAGTTTACCTTGCAATGCTATCAGCATCAAGCAAAGCTGTATTGGAATATTCCTTGTGATAATGTTGATAAGAGGGTGTCTTCAAGTCGACATACTGCAGAAATGGATATAACAAGATTTGTGCCTAAAACATACATTTAGCTGTAAAAAGCTCCACTTCGCTACCGGGCTACAATCATTGATAACTTCTATAATTGCAAAGCGTCTAGGTATTTACTGTTAACACCAGAAGATTTGCCAGAACTAGCTCAATTAATGCAAGGCCGCACCCAGACGGGGATCTCAGGGGTCTGACTCCCCTTTGGGGAGACAACAGGTAAACTTTTGCTATTTTTATAGCAAAACCAAAGGCGCAACAATTTGGTGTTTGAAAGAATTAAGCCGTCAGAACTAAACAGCTAATGTAAGATTTTTACCAAAAATGCAAAAATTTTCAACATATGGGGGCTCCGCGAGTCTGTATTAGGTATATACCTGAAATGGAGGCAGAGAGTTTTGTCGGAATTTTTGTGCAATCACCGTTGCAATATTTCCTCCAGCACTGTCACCGGCAATAGCAATATTTGTGGGACTGACGCCAAAAAGCTGACGAGCGTTTTTCATGAAATACGTTGTAGCTCTAATGCAATCCTCCAGACCAGATGGGAACTTAAACTCCGGTGCCAAACGATAGCTATAAAACAAACTTTATTCTATTTGAACTCAACATATCAGTCTTGAATTGGGAATACACAAAGCAAAAACAAACTAACATTGAAACGATCCATATCCTTTCGAATAGTTCTTCATAATACATTATAAATTACACACTAGAAATTAACTCACGTTTTCAGCTGCAAGCATTTTTGTTCTTTCCTCCCGAATGTTTTGTAATTTCGGGGCCAGGCCCAGCGGACCGAAGAGCTTCACAGGCCGGGCCGGACAAGAAATTTTAAAAAACAATTTTTGACAAAAATTTAGCTGAAAACTTGCTTACAGGGGTTTTCTGGGGCACTGATCATCACTCTGAAATCAGTTTTTTGACTACGAGGTATCTCATCGCGCGCTTGCAGCGAACGGGTCTGGTGTGTCACTGTATTTCAATGGATTACACAAGAGGAAATTAACATACAGCATTGGAGGTTTGGATGCCTGCTGCAACTGATCACAAGGGAGCTGTCTCCTAAGGAAGAACAAAGGAAGCCTCTCCTCCAAAGAAAGATAAGTTTCCTTAAATTTGGGAAATTCTTTCTTTCAAGTGTAGGGCTGTTTGAGTGCAGCGATAGACATGGGGGGGGTGGAAAAGGTCCCCCTGTGTGTATTGTTTGCATTTCAACATAAAATTACGGTGTTACTTGCCAGTCTGCTGAGGTTGTAATGGCTTAGGCAGCACGACACGCTGGCATTATTGCTTTGATCTCACTCATCGCTTAAACGGACTTTTCTCTTCTATCCTATCTGAGTGCTCGCTTCCCCCTTTCGCACCTTTTCCTGCAGCCTCTTTTTTCCACCGCTGTTCGAGCAAGCTTTTATTAGTCTTCAGCCATCCTAGTTGTGCTTGACATGCGGGGGTCAGTGATCGTTGGCTAGACAACTTTTACTGACTTGGGTGCAACTGCAATAACCGTACGTCTGACTGGCTTGGGGGTCATGTTTCTGTCCTTGACCTTCGCTTCTCCGCCTCTTGTCCGTATTTTTAAGCGGTCGCGGAGAGCAGCAACATAATGGTCACAATGTGTGCCGCTGTTGCTAGGCCCTTCTCAAAAAAAGAAATCAGTTTTTCGATTCAGCTTTTCGTTAGCTTAATATAAGCTAAAGTTTTAAGCTTAAGATATAAGCTTATCCTGAGCTAAGGAAAAGCTAAATCGAAAATCCGATTTCAGATTGTGATCAGCACCCCAGAAAACACAAATTTTCAGCAATTTTTTCAAAACATTTTTCGGTTCCCCTTGGTCCCCCCTTATCAAAACTAAAATTTTAACATTTTTTAAAATTTTTTACAATTTAATTTTGAATTTTTGAAATCAGCAGGTCCGGAAAACCTACCTCCACCAAATTACAAGTCAGTCAAATTGTGCCTCTTCGGTACTTCTTCAGAGCTGTGGGGGGGATAGTGGGAAAGACCCAAGGCAAAGGGAAGGGTGGGTCAGTCCATTCCAGAGATGAAACCGGGTCACCGGGCCAGTTCGGGTCACTAAGTGGACCCGGTCACCGGGTCACCGTGTCAAGAAGTCTTTTAAATGCTTGTCGCTGTAGTGTCCCGAAAACGTATGTAAGGACCTGTCAAGCTGGAATCTAGTTTTGACGTTATGATTGCGTTGAATTTAACTAGAAACAAAAATTTGGACATAGGCCCTGAAACAAGGTTTTTAGGCCATAGCTTAGGCCATGGCCTAAATTTATGAGTCTTGGCCGTTGAGGCTATTTGGCCTGTTAAACCAAAACCCAGAACCAGTTAAATTTTGTTGATTAAGTAAAAACAACAATTTTCTCAAAAATTTATACATTTTCCCTTGTATTTCTGGGCTGCGCCAGCCGCCAGCATAGTTACATTGTCTATTTGCACTTATAAATACACATTCAAGTTATAATTTCATTTACTATTACAGTCCTGGCCAGAAATAGTGTACATACCCATGTTCGCGAATATTCGCAATTTCGCGAACGCCATTCGTAGGCTATTAAATTTCTGCGAATGCGTGCGAATGGCCCTTGGGAAATGCCTTCGCTAAGAAAACTTAATCTTCAAGGCTTCCAGCTGTGTGTGAAGCCAATGTGCTTAGATAGCGTCAACTGCTTCTTTAGCAAAGGCTAGTGGCCTTCAAATTGGCCTTGTTTGCAACAGGCGCGCGAATGAAGTGCGAAGGGTCACAAAGGTCAGGCTTCGCGAATGGCTTTAATTTAATACCTCTAAGCAGGCAAGGCTATTCGCATTCGCGAAGGGAAGGTACACTATTTCTGGCCAGGACTGTATAAAGATTTCATCGAAGAAATGCTATTTTAGTATGTAGTTGAACTTTATTTCTATTAGTTTAATTTTTTCTTTCTTTGCTTCATACTCGTATGCTCCTACCTGTTTTAATTTTCAATAAAAATTCAATACTGTCGTGCACTATTATTTCTATGCTAACAAGGTTCTGTTTTTGCCGTTTTAAGGTAAAAATGTAGTTTTTCTAGTGTGTTAAACAGTGACGATGGCGATTTTTGTTGTTCAGCAGGCGATTTTTGAATATATATATATATATATATATATATATATATATATATATATATATATATATATATATATATATATATATATATATATATATATATATACGTATATATATATATATAACGCGTGAATACATGATAACTATAATTTTAACAATGCGTACAATAACGCACAACGTAAAAATTAACAAAATTTGGATGGCCTAAATTTTTTGGCAGATGGCCTAAAAAATTTGAGTCGTTGAGCGAGGCCATTTGACCTAAAGTTCGGCGACCAAAAAAAACCCTGCCCTGAGAGTCCGAAATCTATATTTAAAATCTAAAATTTTCTATGCTTCGACTACTGCAGGTTTCATCACCGATGTTCTCGTTCTTTTTGGGAAAGTCAGATTGTACGGATTTTAAATCTGAGTAATTAGAAAAATCTCAGCAAAGTAAGGTTCACAAACTTTGCGTTTTGATTTTAATTTTTTCGAAATCTTATGACTTACTATCCTTAGGGACTAGTGGATTTTAGTTTGATTTTCTTTGTAGTATATACTATATATTGTTTCAATCATTGTCATAAGCATGAATAATTCTAAAGAATGAGAGCTAATTGAATCCCTCAGGCATACAACTAAATAAAATATTTCTACGACAGTAATAAAACACAAAGGTGCTCATGATCTCTATAATTAGAATTAAATGATGTGCTGACTTTGGCAAAGTATTTTGCTGCAAACTGAGTCAAAAAATTGTTCACTGTAAATCAAAATTGAGTGCGATATCGTGCAAGTAAGTTTTGATTCTTTCCGATTTACTTACTATATTTATTTTATACACTTTCCAACGTTACTATAACTAAAGCAAAAATTTTGCCCAGCTTCATATTTTAGGCGTCAAAAATGTACAAAAAGATCAAAGAATGCTCACCCCACTCCAATATAAGTATTTTTAATATTTCCAAACTTAAACCTGAATTTCCAAAAAATACCGGGTCACCGGGTTAGGGGTTGACCGGGTCAACGGGCCAGTAAATAGTGACCCGTTTTCATCTCTGGTCCATTCCCCATTAGCATACTTTTCGCAAATAGATGCTTTGCTTTAAACATCAAACATAGTTTACAGCTTACTCAATTGAGACGGTTAAAACTCCACTGCTACTAGCAATTTCTCTGACTGCACCTTCGTAAGAATCTAAAATGTGTATGAAACACAAGAATATTGTTATACTAGTCTAGTTTGTTTATAAAGTTTAGTTATTGAAACGTAAATTTAAAACTAATCGATTGTGTTCAAGTTTTGTGAAAATTGTGCACATGTGGGCAATTACGAAAGAGGTATATAAAGAAGCAGAAAAGGCATACTCCTTTCAACATTACATCAGAATTACAGTACACAAATACAAACTCTTGCTGTAACTTACTGAGACTAAAAAGGACAAAACCGCCACCATGAATGAAGATGACCGCTCCATCACTTGTTCGATTCAGCGGTTCATACAGACGAACTGGAACTCCGTCGAATTTGGTATCAGTTATCTACAATACAATAAAATTGGAGTTTTAATGTTTCCACATACAATATTAACATATATTTTTAAGACGATGTCAATTTTCTCTTCATTTTATCCTATAATTTTGCACAGTCATACTTTCAGTTGAGGATGTGCTCTAGTCCAAGGATTAATCAAGGCAACCAAAGAATGCATTGCGAATCGAGCCCAAATGAGTTGACAATGAGAACCCATTACTCCAAAAATTATCATCTAAAAATCAAAATGAAAATTATTCTTAAACGAAAGTTTCCAAAATAAAAATAGTTGGCAGCCCAGCATCCAAGTTTATGTTAAGGTCATTTCGTAGTGAGTCCACTTTGAACTCAAGAACCGGCATTCGACAACTTGTCACTTTACCTCGGCTTGCACTATTAGCAGCGGATTAGCTCAGAAATAAGTGCTGTATCCACTCTAAACTTGGGACTTAGTCCTCGGCTGGTTAATTAGTCCTCCTAACCTTATTTGGTACAATCAAAGCTTAGATATGCTCCAGCATAAACACTTGGCCTTAAACTCAGTTTTTCGTTTATCAACCGTTGTTTCTCTTATCAATTTTTCCATTGTTCTGTTCATTGCATAATGAATAAAGCTAGCATGAATAAATAAAGATAAACTCGTTGTGAACAGTTTTCCGAAGCTCTTTAGTGAGCTCTTTGCAGAGAGCACGGTCGAGGAAAAGGACAGGACAAATATATTTGCTATATAAACCACAAAACCACAATAAACCACAAAAGAACAGCTCATTTGTATAACGCAAGATTTATTGATTGTTTTATGAAAATATACAACTTACGGGATATCGATAGAATAGTCTCACAAAGGTTTCGAATATCTGAAGTTTGGTTCGGTCGGAAATATTTTCTGGCAAAGGGACATAAAGAAGATAACAAATGATAATGAAAACGAAGGGCCCATAGCAAAGAGCATTTGATTTTGCCATTTCAGAATGAACAGATTAGAAAACGAGCCGCTAAAAATAAGATCAGCATATTAACTATTGCACAGCCAACACTGAGTCTTTGCCTTTCGTGCAAAGACTACAAATTTAACAAAACTTGCATTGAAAAAATAGTGAAAAACAATCAACCAAACTTAATTACTATCGGTACACGACCGATGATGATACCTACACGAGTACCTAAATACAACGCTGCATACAGCAAGCACAAGTAAACTGAATTAAGTTGTTCATGCTATCTGACAAAATTATTTCTATGGATGTACTTTCAGTTATGCAAATTAGATACCAACGATGTAACAATTCAAACCATGTTTCGAGTCCGTGTTGTGTAATCGGTTGAGCTTTCACCAAAGCTTGAAAGCCTTTTATTCTGATTCAGCTCAGCATTTTTGTATATGTGGAGGTCAAACTGGATTTTCAGACAAATCTGATTTGTTAGATTATTCATCTCAGACAAATTGGATTTTACCTTAAAATTGAACCTCGTATTGAAGTCATAAAAAAATCAGTTTGACTGCACTGAATTGAGTCAAATCAAATTTGATGTTTTCGTTTCAGTCGAACCGAAATTGAATGCTAGTGCTAATTTTTATTGCAGATATCATTAAACTTTGATCTCTACAACGGCTCTATCTGTAGAGAGAGTTCAAAGGAAACACGATTATTGTTGTATAAAGGCGTTGTTTTCCTTTGACATTTACACTGGATTGCACCAAAAGAGATAATCTCTAGCTTGAGATAATCTCGAGATTAACTCAAGCTTAACTTGAGATTATCTTCACAGAGCATTGCACGAACTAAAGCTGGAGATAATCGCGAGGTCGAGATAATCTCCAACTACTGATATTTCAATCCTACCCCTGACTAGGATTAAGTCAATATAATCTCGAGGTTTCCACTAAAGATGCCTGGATTTGAGCCGTTGATGAGCATTTATTCTACTTGGACAACAAGTTTTGAATATTAATACTTTATAAACAAACACAATAGCTCACCAAAATAGACCAAGATGCTTTTACAATGGTAAATTAAATAATACACAATGGTAAATTATATCGATATACTCAAAAATATTTTAGTTTTATACATATCTGATGTGCTTAAACTAGATAATATGGTTAAACACAATATATACATGTGATCCTGGCTAACGCCGCCAAAGTAACCGTCATTTTGCAGTCGACAGATAACCTTCAAATTTCAAATTGTCACGTTTTGAAGCAAACGAAAGGTTGTAGCTTGATTGGTGAAACGGTTCATCACATGACACGAAAACAGAATTTGATTGGTAAATCTTTAACTCGCGATAATCTCGAGCTTAAGCTGTAGATTGGATAATCTCGAACTAATTTTGGTTGGTGCAGCAGATAATCTGTAACTCAGACTTAGAGATAAGCTACAGCTAAGTCAATCTTGAACTTAAAGATTATCTCTAGCTTAAGCTAGAGATAATATTGATGTTGGTGCAAACGGGCGTTAGAGTTATACCTGCTGTACAGATCGAATGAAGCATGTTCAAATGTTGGTACAAGAAGAAACAATGCTTAGCATCTACCAAAAATATAAACATGAGGATTAAATTAATTGTTGCTTTCTAATTTGCTAAAGCCAGTTTCTATTCATATAGGTGGAAAAATAGGCTTTGATTAGCACTGTACGTTTAAGAAATATTTATTATTTAAGTAGTGGCTAATATCAGCTACGATTTAGCAATTTCTGAATTTCAGAATACACAACCTATGTTGATAAAAAATAGGCAGTCAGAATACAAAACTGCCATTGGCCGGCCATCGGCCAACGGCCAACCGGTTTTGCAACTGGCAATGGCCGGCCAAGCCAACTTGCTGAGATGACCGGCCAACGAACAACACTATATACGATCGAAAATGAAAGGGAAAACACAGCCACAAGACTGTGAGCAAGATCCCAAAGCTATTTGGTGAGGGTCTACTTTAGTTTATTAAAGAGCAACAGCAACACAGCGAAAGCTAACTATTATCAAGAGTACATAATACATAAGAGTATGACAACAGTAATAAGCGCGACACATCTAGAGTTGGGACCGGTTCCACTAGAACCGGTTGGAACCGGAACCGGAACCAGAACCGGAACCGAACCGGAAGGAATTTTAGAACCGGAACCGGAACCGGTAGGATTTGGTGGAACCGGCCGGTTCCACTCTTAAAAATGGACTTGAACTAATTTTTTTTGCAGGAGTTTAAATTTTGCAAAAGCGGGTTTTGTTTGTGGTTCCTCCGTGGCAGGCCACCGTTGCCATTCATATTGTTTTTTTCAAGCTAGTGACTGAAATTGAAACTAAAAATCTAGTTTGAACTGAAACTAAACAAATTAGCCCGGGGGGGAAAAAAGGGGGGGGGAATAAAAAAAAAAAGGGAAAAAAAACGGAAAGAAGGAGAATTGGAAAACTGACACTCCATAGAATAAATTTAGACCCTAAACTGAAAACGACAGCTTCAGCTTCCACTGAAGGTGACACAAACTCACCGCTTCCCCTTTTCAGGCGATCGAGGAACGTTCAGGTTTCACTGAAGCCGAAGCATAGAATTAAGTGAATTTGCTATTTTGTTAATCTATTAAAGCTATTTTGTGTAATCAAGCGACTGTACATTTCCTCGTTAAATATAACTTTAATAAATATGTTCTTCTTTCCAATTTGGCTTTCAGCTTTTAAATATTTTAAATGCATTTAAATGTTTTGGAAACTATTTGCTTCAGACACTGTACTCTTTTTAAAGAAATAAAAATTTAAGCTCCAGTATATCTCAATTCTCAGCATGTTTTACTGAAACGTTGTGCAGTTTACAAGATTCTGTCTGATTACAAGTCGCTATCTGCATTTAGATGCACAGTAGAATCTCACCGTGAATTATCGAAACAATTTGCTCGACCATACTAAAGTTTAAATTTTTTGCAAGTTTTAGTGCATGTTGTGTATATAGTAACAGCATTTGTAATGGAGCAAATTCAAGGTAAGGCAAAATCTTTAAAATTCTAAGTAAACAAAAAAGTCTGACCCAGTTGGTTATTATTGCATTACCTATTCCAATTGTTTTGCTGCAGTATTGCTTTATAATTTTTATTGTATAACCCTTGCTGGGGGCCTGCATCCAATATTAAATAATGTTAAAATGTAACTACGAATTTTGTACTTGGAACCGGGAACCGGAAGCTAGAACCGGAACCGGAACCGGTACTCTAGAACCGGAACCGGAACCGGTTTTGAAAATTGGAACCGGTCCCAACTCTAGACACATCCTCTGCACGCTAACGGCTGACCCCGGCTGCAAATTGGACCCTTCACTTCAAAGGAATTTTTGCGCTAGACTTGTGTTCTAACGCTCGAAGCAGGCACAAAATTCGCGCACGCACTGCTTGTGTTTTCGAGCTTTAACACACAAGCATAGAGCGAGTGAGCGTACCCCCGTTTCGACTGGGTACCAATTTGCGGGGGGGGTCACTGGGGTCCAATTTGCGGGGGGGTCAGCCGTTAGCGTGCAGAGGATGTGTCACGCTTATAATACATAGAGTATGACTGTTGTCATACTCTTATGTATTACGTACTCTTGCTATTATGTACTTATGTAGTGTTATGCAATCTTTTGGAAAGGCACTGACGAGACTGGTGGTTTTTAACAAATGAAAGAACAAACGAAACTAAGATTGTCACTACAGCACCTCCGACCCGAAAAATTCGGGCCCGAGGTGGGGATCGAACCCACAACCTTTGGCTGTCTAGGCCAACGCTCTACCAATTGAGCCACCCGGGCACAATCGAACCAAGCTTAAGTTGGAATTCGTTCCCAAACTGTAGTGACATTTTAGAAGACGCTTAAAAGTTGCACACATTTATTTTTTAATGTACGATGTCTTTCAGGAGCTAGATCAAAATCTCGAAGAGATTAATTAAACTGAGTAAAAGTTAAATTATTGGTTAAAGATTAGACATTATTAGATATTGAATATTAAAAATATTAGATATTATTGATTGAAGTAGTTACGAAATAAAAAAGATTGTTTCCATCAGATTAGTCTCGTCAGACGTCAAGAGCTTCGAATCTGTGCAACAATGATTTGTCAGAATTTCATTAGTCGGATTTTAGCAAGTCAGAATTCTATTTTCCTGGTGTGATTTCTTATTAGCAATTTTGTATGTACGTTGGAGCAGATGCTTCTAGATGCTCGGCACGTTAAGGCAGAAATCTCGGGAGGGGGGTCACGGTTAACACAGTTAACCATGTGTTTATTTGCGTTTGAACTAAAATGAATCTGATTGGCTAATCTCCGACGTTTGTAAAAATCACGTTTATAAGGTGATCCTTCCCCCAAGATCTCGGGTGGGGGGGGAGCTCAGCTTAGCGTTGTTAGGCGTGTTTATATGCGTTTGAACTGAAATGCATTTGATCAAGAGTACACAATGATAAGAGTATGACAAGCGTCACACTCTATGCAATGAAGGCCAAAACTATGCTATGCGCGCTAACGGCTGACCTCCCCCCACAAATTGACCCTCTTTCACACCGCCCCTATATAGGTACACAGTTCCAAACAGGGGTCGCTCACTCGCTCACTCGCTTAGCATATTTTGTACATCTGTGTGTTAAACATACACGCCTATACCCCCTCCCCAAATTGGGGCGGTGTTAATTTCAACATGTAATTATGTAAAGGAGTTAGCGATCCGCGTTTGGACCTCGTACCCATATAGGAGCGGTGTGAGAGGGGGTCAATTTGTGGGGGGGGGTTCAGTCGTCAGCGCGCATAGCATTGTTTTTGCCTTCACTGCATAGAACGTGACGCCATACTCTTATCATTATGTACTCTTGATTTGATTGGTTACTGAGCTACCGTAACCCTCAGCAGCTAAGCCGCCGATGAAATGCATTTCAGTTCAAACGCATATAAACACACGCCTAACAACGCTAAGCTGATGTAAAGTTGGAAGCGTATGGACAACCAAGCTTTACGGGTGGAAACTGTGCGCGTATGGAAACGACGAACCTGGAGGAGACTTATGTTCCAGTCGACCTGGGCAGGATCTCGCCAAGAAATAGTTAAGGCTAACTGACTACTGAATAAAGCTTACTAAAGGGGCGAATAACGGCCTAACTATCAACTACAGGAAGAACTTCGAATAAATTAAATACACGCTCAGTGACTAATTAACCTACCTAGATTTGGAAATAACTCGGAGTCCTACCTACCGACTATACAGTTCTAACAAAACCTAAATAAAGACACCCTAACGGCTCAGCTACTGAGACCGCATTTAATAAAGAAACAGACAAAGGGAGAGACTCCCGAAAATTACACTAACGGGTATAAGGGATTTAGACAATAGAACATTCATCAATAAAGCTTACCAAACAGAGAAAATTCAGACAAGCATAAACTCTAAGAAATAGCTACACTTAAACAAGACATAAATAAAATTTTGATACATTTACAAGACAGTTCACGTGCACAGAATCAACCCCAAAAACTGTTTAAACCGTTCAAAAAAAACTATTATCTCAAAGGTATTTCCCTAAGCCGTCGCGGCTAACTAAACAATATGATATGACATATTAAACTCTTTTCTAAAATTAAACAGCCAAATTTAATTACCAATTAAAAGGAAATAAAATAAACTAACACACCCCTAATAAATTTGGATTGACCCACGAGGTCGCCTCGGAGTCTAATGTAAAAAGAAATAAATTAAAATCAATACTTACGAATACCCAGGGCAGGCTCCAAACTAAAGATAATGGCTAGGCACACCAGTCAAAAAGTACAGCCGCACGCTAGAGTTCAGAAAGACAAGACTGACTGGATTTTGAAAGAGATGTTGAAATAGAGACTTGGTGAATTTTGATTGGTCGAAAGTGTTGACATAGAAGGGGAAACTTCTAGGCCTTTCTAGAAGAAAGGCAGACAGCGCCACCTAGCCAGACAAACATCAGACAAACAACTAAAATCAGACATCCAACAGACAAACAAAAACTAGTCCAACGTACATCCCTAGAATACACATACGCTACACTATTACAAACACACATATACATAAACATATACACTTTACTAAAACCCACCCTATAGGGGAAAGACGCAACGTCTCCCCATTACATCTCCCCAGGGCTTACCGCCCGAGCTCCTGCGAGGGACACATAAACCAAAAAGAAGGAAGAAATTTACCCAACAGTGAAAATTTTTGACTGAATTTTGGTAAATGGGTCTCAGCAAGTAAGTCAGAACAAAAGAAAGCACAAAAATACAAAGCTAAACTAAACTTGACTAAATAAGAAACGCAATGAAAATGACATGGCGTCAAAAGAGTAGTGAAGACCAGCCATAAAAACACGCGTGGAGAACTGCCATACTAATGCCACGGGACGGTGCGTGAATGGGCGACCCATGATCCTCCAGCCGCAGCGGCGGGGATCTCGTACCTGTATTATTAGAAAACCAAATAAACAAAATAAGAACCGAAATGTCAGTTTCGCCTGGGTCTATTCAAACTAAGGTACGGAGGTAACCTCCCGCCAAATTTAGGGTGCGCCATCTCCGGCTGGGTGGGTGGGGGGCCTAGCCTCGCATCGCTAACTCAGTTCCCTGCGGATCTCCTGCAAAATTAGAAAAACGAAAGATAATTAATAAAATAATTTAGGGGAAGAGGTAATGAAATAAATTTAATCCCAGTGTTTCGCGTGTAAGTAGGAGTAAGTTTGTGGAGTCTTTAAGTAATATATAAGTATTAAATTAAATTAAAAGAGTTACAAAGTAACCCTAAACATGCTTAAGCATGTATAAAAAGGACCAAAAGGGTACGGAGAGTCCCCAAGTACCCTCGTGGTACTATGAAAATAAAGTAAATTAAATTAGGAGAGGGTTAAAGTAGAGTCTTAGAGTTACTAAAAACGCGAAACACTGGTTAAAATATTAGTAGAAAGTCCCTTAAAATAAGAATTTTGGAGAAGATCCTCCCAACCGCGCATGCAGGCCTTACACAGAATAGGGGCATATTATTCGGGAACTACTTTGGCGCTCTGGAGTGGGGAACAAAACTGACATTTTACCCAGAAAATTTTTACGAAAATCTACTGACAGGTACAAACATGGACAGGAACCGTTGGGACAACTAAAATATATAGGTACTAAAATAATTTTTATAAAAATGTGGCGGCAGTAAAGGACACAAGTTGGGCATGGCTGGTGCGTCACACATCTTCTGACGTTGCGTCAGATTATCAAATACTCATTAAAAGACACAAAACCCGCAATCAAACCCGTTAATAAAATTACGAAAATAGAAGCTTCAAGAAAAGAATAAACCCAGTTTTAGTAAAACTTTTGAACAGAACTTTGGTTATGTGATTAAAACAAACAAAATACTGACATGGCATATAAGATTATACATCAGATCACATATAAAAGCAGCATTATGCATGAAACACAGACAAAGATCACTACAAAATACGCAGAATTTTGGTTAGTTTGTAAGATAAAACTCAAGGAAAATGGTAAAAAGTTAAATAAATGGTTAGAAAATCTAATGTTTTAGATAAGAAATCTGAAGAAAATGGTAAAATGTAAGTAGATAAATAAAGAAACTCTAAAATTTAGAATAAAGCTCGCAAAAAGGTTAAGTTTTTTTAAATGTTAGAAACACCCCAAAAATACGGCACAAAAATAAAACACGTACATCTATATTTAAAGCATCAAAAGAAACTAGTTTAAAGTCACCAAATAGGGAATCGTCTTCTTCAGGGAATGGATCTATATACATTAAAGCGTCTATATAGCTGGAATGGCATAAATCGGAAAATAAGGCAAAAATTGAGCAAAAATTAGTCTTCATCGGGTCGTCACAATCGGGAGTTATGAATCCGGGTTAAATAAAAGTCATATTAGGGCAGTCTTCATGGTTGAGCAATCAAATTTAAGGTAATAGTAGTGCAAATAGAGAAGGTCCAAGTAGAGGTAGTCCAAAATTGAGGTAAAGCCAGATCCAGAGATAAAAGTCAATATAGATGGCAGGATTGGAAAGGCAATGATATAGGATGGAACAGTAAATAACACCGCCGCTGGACGATGGAATGATGGGGTGGGAGGAACTTCCGCCGTAATGATGGAATGATATGATACAAGTGACGTCCGCCGTTAATATAATACATCCGCCGTTATAATGATACCTCCGCCGTAATGATGTTACGTCCGCCGTCATTGATAGGGAAATGGGGAATTAAGCTACAACTACACCGTCGCGGTAAGTTGAGCTAATTACATAAAGTTACACCAGTCGCTGGTAGTAACCAGGGGCAGGGGAAGGGTTTAGAAACGGTTCCAAACCGGACTTTGGCGATCGATTGGGAGGCGAGAGCCGGCACGATGAGGGGCGGAAGGATCAAAAATGGCGACGCAGATGGAAGGCCAATAGACATTATTCTCCTGTCCAGGCGGTGCCAACCCAGCAATAAATTCTCCCTGGCGATTCACCGGCATGCGCAGCGCAGCCGCTCGCAATTCCGTTGGCGGGTTATCCACTCCAAAAAAGGGCAGGGGCCATTCTGCCATTTTCCCAATAAAATAAGATACTGATCGTAACCCACTGGATTAATTCGCACGCAAAATTAAATGTGAAATTATAAAAGCAGCAACACGGTTAACATGTGGCATAGCAGGATACGGTCTATACTAGTGACCCTATAATCAGTGGACCAGGCAGATGAGCACAACAAGGCAGCCCTATTGTGACCATCACACAACCAATTTCCGTACGAAAAATCCCCAAGAAATCAATGCCATTTCAATCAATTCCAGCTGACGGGCAACCCCTACGCCCAACACTCATGTACCCGTCCACTGAAATCACCCAACCAAACATTCAAGCAGCAACTAGAATCTAAAATAGACCTCAGAAGAAGTGCAAAAACTAACAGAAGGTGAAAGCATGATGTGATAGAAAAATAGAAGAAAAAGAAAACTAAACACACAAGAGAGGGTGACCTACCTACAGTTAGCCTACGTAAAGGGAGAAAGAGAAACAACATTACACATACACAGGTTAAAGGCACACATACTAACACACACCCAGTGTATGCCCTGAAGCATACACTATATATATATTGACATATATGATAGGGCCTCCTTAACAATTTGCAACGAAAGACGATTCTTTAGAATTAAAAGAAAACCCCCATAGGTAAATTTTTAAAGTAAAAGTGAGAGAATCCCCCTGTTAGGGTAGATAAGAGAGAAAAGAAAACCTATGGCTAGATTTTACAGCCATAAGTTAAGGAGTTAAAGAGAAAATAAAAAGAAGAAAAACCCCACTTTACACCGAAAACAATAAAGCATAAGGGAGGCCCTGAAGAAAAGTTTAAGCCCCACCCTACTTAAGGGATTATGCAACACACATAATGCAAGCACCAATTGTTAGAAATAAAACCCTAGGTAATACAAAAATAGGAATTCCTTAAAAGAAAATTAACACACATTACTATACAATCACAAGGATCCCTGTGTTACGCAGGGCCTATTACAGAAACTAATGCTGCATCGTACGTACACTGTAGGTTGCCTACAATGTAACCACTGGCAATTTCACTGGGGCGTCCAGAAAAGGTTTTAACCGATTGATGTTAACCACCACCGGGTCACTTAACCCGTTGGTACGAGCAATACGATAATTCGTTACAGAAATCTTGTCCAACACTCGATAAGGTCCTTCGTATTTAGGCCGTAACTTCTTACTCAAACCTGTAGGTACATTCTTATTCTCAATATTAAGCATAACCAGGGTACCTGGCTTATACTCGACAGGTGAAGCTTTCAGGTCGTACCTTTCCTTGTTAACCAATGCTGCCTCTTGCAAGGCTTCATGCGCCAACTGCCAAGCTTCATTCATCCGGGCCAGTAGCTGGCTACGTGCGTCACTATAATTCTGGGTGGTACCTTCCTCACCAGGAAGCTGAAAGAAGTTATCCAGTGGATAGCGGTAGTCTCTACCTGTCATCAAGAAGTGAGGTGTCTCCTTCGTGGCACTGTGAATCGTTGCTCTGTAAATGGACAGTCCCCATGGTAGATAGTCGTCCCAATCGGACTGGAAACAATTCACGTACTTGGCTACCAGGCTACGTATTGTCCGGTTGAAGCGTTCTACCACACCGTTCGTTTGAGGGTGGTATGCGGTAGTTCTGAGTCGCTCAGAGCCGCTAGCATCCACCAATGCTCTTAGGAAGACGGACATAAAGTTCGGTCCCTGATCTGTCAAGACCCGGGCAGGGACGCCCCACCGGGCTACGAAGCCATTAAAGTACCAGTACGCAGTGGTTTCCGCCCGCTCATTGGGCATAGCAAAAGCCTCCGCATAGCGCGTGAGATAGTCGACTATACACAATACACATGTGTTACCTCTGTTGGTCTCCTTTTGTGTGAAGTGCATCACATCCATGGCCACGACATCTAACGGTCGGCGTACCACCACCGTGTTCTGCATTGTAGCCTGATATCGGCGTGGCCCTTGATTAAATTTCGCACAAGGCTTACACTGAGCAATAAAATCCTCTAGATCTTGAGACATGCGAGGCCACCAGTACTTTGTTTCCAAGCTGGCCATAGCATTTTGGTGGGCCCGATGACCACCCGTCGTGAAATCAGAGTGAACCTCCTGCAAGAGCTGCTCTCGCTGGAGCTTAGGCACTACCACAGTAGGGAAGGGTAGCCCTCTACGCTCTGCATGTTTATTCAGGTGCCAACGATATAACACCCCATCTCTAATAAAAAATGTAGACCGTAACTTCTTTACCTCTTGTGCTTCTTGTCGGTTAGTTGGCAGCCTCTTCTGTTCCAAGAAATCCAATAAAATCGCAAATTCCTCTTCGTCGCGAAGTTCTCGTTTCCAGGTAAGCAGGGTAGGAGGCGCAGGAAGCGCCGCCGTCAAGGCGAACACTTCTGGTGGATACATAGCCGCTGTTGCTTCATGTTCGCTATCTTCAGGCTCATCAATTGGATCCAATCTTGACAAGCAATCGGGACCCACATTCTCACGCCCCGGCCGATACTCCACCGTAAAATCGAACTCTAACATACTAAGAGCAAACTTAGCAAGCTTACCTTGGCCCAAAGCCTTAATATTATTCAGTAGATCCCTGACTGCTTGATGGTCAGTTCGGAGAACAAACTGTTTACATGACAAGTAATGCCTGAATTTCTGACAGCCCCATAAGGCTGCAAACGCTTCCATCTCCGTCGCGGAATAACCCTTCTCACCCTGGGTCAGGGTTCTACTGGCATAGGCGACTGGACGCTCACGTAGCACTCGGGGTCCATTCGGTTTATCGGAGCTACGTGGCACTGAAAATTGTTGCTCCAAAATAGCACCAAAACCCTGCTTACTGGCATCGGATGACACATAAAAAGTTTTATCAAAATCGGGAAAGGCTAACACTGGGGCTTGAGTCAAATGCCGTTTCAGCTCCTCAAAAGCGTGCTGACAAGCTTCAGACCAAACAAATGGCACACCTTTCTTCAATAAGTCCGTTAGAGGGGCGGCCACTTTAGCATAATTAAGTACAAACCGTCGGTAATAGCCGCACATTCCTAGAAAAGATCGAATACCCTTCACGTCCTTCGGTGGCTTAAGCTGAGACACAGCCTTAACCTTGTCCGGGTCCACACTAATGCCATTCCGGCCCACGTAGTGGCCCAAGAAGGGAACTGATTCACGAGCAAAACAACATTTCTTGAGTTTGATACGTAATCCATTATCCCGCAGACGAGTCAGGGTTGACCTGATCATCGCTAAATGCGCATCTTGGTCTGCAGATGGAATCAAGACATCGTCAATATACACAGGCAAATCCGTCAAAACCTTCTCCATTAGGCGTTGGAATGTTGCGGGTGCGTTGCACAACCCGAACGGCATGACATTCATGTGAAAGAGACCCATATGGGACACAAAGGCCGTTTTCTCCCTGTGCTCTGGGTAGACCTCAACCTGCCAATACCCAGCCGCTAGATCAATAGTCGAGAATATCACTGCCCCTTGGAGTTGATCCAAAATTTCGTCAATTTTGGGCAGCGGGTAATTATCCTTCTTTGTGATTTTGTTTAGCCGACGATAATCAATGACTAAACGTGTGGTCCCGTTCATCTTGCCGACCAAGATGCACGGAGAAGACCAAGGACTAGTAGAAGGGGAACAGACCCCTTCATCCAGCATTGCTCGTATATGCTTCTCAATTTCCGCTTTATCTTTGGGATTATACCGATAAGATCTACCCTTGACTGGTCCTTCCTTACCAGTATCAATCACATGTTGGTCCACTTTGGTCCGTCCCGGGTTGCCCGGTTTGGCAACCACGTCATAAAATTAGACCAATATGTCCCTTAATTTCGCTTTACCCTCGTCATCAAGAAACATAGAATCAAAATCCACGTTCTCGTCAATGAATTGTTGACGTTAATCTAGTGATGGCATAGGCTGTGAAGTCATTTCGTCCGCGGAATAGTGCATATAATTAAAGGCTTGAAGGCCTTTTTCAGTCAAAGCCGGAGGTTCCTCGTAACCCCAGTTCTGGTCAGTCTCGGCGACGCACACTGTGGGGTCGACCCACCTTGGAACTGGTATCGCATTACCCACACTATTAACCATAGGCATGGTGTCACCTGGGTGATACGGCTCCAATTGCTCGACCTCCTCGAGGGCGTGACGCAGCTCTTTCTCGTTTAGGCGGGTGGCTGGATGGGTCGCCCAACTAGCCAGATAAGGGTGCACTTGCGCGAAGTTAACACCTAACTCGGCAGCATACCGAAACCCTTGTCGTTCTGTGACCGTAGTGACCGGTTCTGCTTGGCCAAGGGGTAGCCCCTTTGGTAATTGGGCCGTTCTGTCCAATGGATTATAAACCTTGATATAATTTACCTGAGAAGATACTTCCAAGACTCCAGGCACTGGGTAAACTTCATAGTCCTCCAGGACCTCTTCTGATGGTTCGAATACGACTGCCTGATTAATAGCTGGTTTTACTGCCCCACCAAGCCAACAACGAACCGGGACCATAACTTCCGATCTGGGAGGGAGTTTACACGTTTCCCGCATACAATAATATACCGTACATGACACGGCTATACTGAAACGGTTAGCTAAGGCCTGCAGGTCGCCTGGGGTCAGCAAAGGTACCTTCTTCTTGTCGCATAAAAGAAGGTGTTGGTGAGGAAAAATCACCCAGTTATGATCTGCCTGGAAATCGTAACCAATGATAAAGTCTTGTTGTAAACTATTCGTAACATTAAAAGTATATTCATATCGAACACCATGCAATTTGAAAGCAATCTTGGTGGTACCCAATATAGCTAGGCTCCGGTCGTCGGCAGCCGTAGCCACCTCCGTAGCTTTCGTTTCATCCAGATGTAAGCGTTTGTTGCTGTTGAGTTGATCAAAGAAATGTTTGGACATCAAACAGATATTAGCCCCTGTATCCAGCAGGGCTAGTGTCTTAATGCCTCTGACCTCCACAATCACATACGGGCTTTTCTTCAAGGCGATATGAGTACACTGTGAGACAAAAAATGGTGCCGTCCCGTTCAGTACAGATAGGACCGCTCTGTTCAGGTGCTTAGTCTGCGCTGTGGGTTGTCCACTATCTTCCTCGTTGTCGCTAGCTTCTACGTCTAGGTTGAACTCGACTCGTTGAGTTGGGCTAAGAGCGGCACGAAGCTGCTGTTCCAAGTCTCATATTCCGTATTTATCCCCAAGATCAGTAGAAGTCGTTTCTTGCTGATTTACGGTAGACGTGCCATGTTCTCCTAAGTTGCTGGGCGTAACGGCCGTTCCTGAGGCTGTTACTACCTCTTCCTGTTGTAGTACTGAAGCGTCGTCCATATTAGCGGAAGTAGCTTCCTGCGCTGCAGGTGCCGGTTCCTCGTCTACAGGTGTGCTATCCAGCACAATGATCTCGTTCGGGTCGTTTAGGCGAATGCCTCGTCTACCCTTGCGGGGTTGCGGCGGGTCCTCCGACCAGATAGGCTGGTCTGGTTCACGGAGGGTTCCCTTCTGTTGAAGTTCTAGAGTCCGTTCGCAATCCTTCTGGACGAATTCAGCCAACAGTTGTTCGAAGCTCTGGGTAGACTGTTGGACCTGGTCCGTCACGGACATTACGTTAACAGCCAACTGCTGAATCTGTTCGCCAATAGACTGGGCAACCACCTGAGCTTGTTGGACAGCTTGGTTGACAGTTGCCCAACCCTGTCGAATTATGGCATACTCCGGAGTTTCCAATAGGGCGAATCTGTTACGGGTAGGTACACCGGGTTGTGCCGGTGTTTTCAGGTGTTTCATCCCTTTTTCTACCTGTTCCCACTCACCCTGAGTGTCCTTGCGCAATTTCAAAGGTGTTACTGGAGTAGCTCCAGACCTATGAACTTCAACTGGGGCTAACGTAAGGCCCGAGGTACCAGAGTCATCATCCGATACGTCCGTTTCTGTTAGCTCTCTCCGACTAGGGTTATTCGCTGCTGACCAAGGTTTCAAAGAACTCGACCGCTTGGGTGGAGACGCCCCAGTAACCACAATACTGGGCGGTTTCTTCGTAAGGACGGGAGTTTCCGGCACCACCTGAGTGGTGACAGCCAGATCTGACGTTGGGGTTTCCCCAGTGCTTACTGCTGAAAGCCCAGTACCCGAGGGTTGGTTTTCCCCAGGGCTTTTAGCTTGCTCCCCATTTACAGGGGCCTGGTTTTCCCCAGGGCTTTTGCGATGAGCCCCGTCTCTCGATTGATTCTCTGTCCGAGTTGGCGTCCATTGTTGTAAAGGCCGGATAACCTCGATGGGGTCCGTTTGTACCTCCTTCGAAGTTGATGTCTTCCTTTGCCTCCGGGTTGCGCCCGCGCCAGGTTGCCTGGCACGAGTCTGTGCTGCCATGACTGCGGAAATTTCTTGCCACTTCATGGCTTTGCGCACTGTAGTAAGCATATTCCATTCAGTACCAGGTGCACGCTTCCACCGCCTATTATACGGGACTGGACGCTGGGAAGCCCCTCCATCACCAAAAGGTTTCACTTCTTTGCGCCATCGGTTCCAGTATTTATATGGCCGAAGGTTGCCTTCGCCATCATAGACTACGTCACCTCCATCTGGGAAACCTCCGTGTGCAAGAACCACTTCCTCTTCGGGGAACCATTCGGCCCGCCTGCGCACCTGTTTACACGTTTTACACGGGCATTTCCATGGATTCACATCCTGGTTCGTATCCTTATTTAAATACAAACACACGGGTTCTTGAGGTTGTGGGGGAAGGGGGTCGCCTCCTTCACCCTCACTTTCCGAGTCACTACTCCATAGACCACCGTGATTCCAATAGGGCTCGTTATTAGATTCGCTAGTAAAATTAGAATTAGTAACAACAAAAGCTTGAACCGCACAGACCATTTCACCAGACGGCTTTGTCGGTGCGGGACACGGGGCCAGGTCTACTGCCCGTGCCCCGCATTCTCGTTTCCCGTTTCCGGAAAACCTTCATACCGACGTGGACCGACATAGCCCCGGCTAATAGAGCGGGGTCTAACCGGTTGTTGTCGTTGATTCCTTTGGTCCTGCTGGCCTTGTTGCCGTTGCGGCTCCTGCTGGTTACGCTGGTCCTGATTCCTTTGCCCTTGGTTCCGCTGGTTCTGGTCGTAGCGACTCCGGGCAGGGGGGTCACCCTCCTGACCTCTGTCCCGGTACTGTCTGTGGGTATTACCCCTAGCCTGATGCTGGTCCTGATCATTCTGATTCAGGTATTGCAGGTAATCCGGGCACTGTTGTTGCCTATGACCGACCAGGCCGCAGTACCAACACCTGCCCATAGGAGGATGTGGTGGTGGTCGTTCGTCGTTACGTTGGTAACCCTGGTTACGATTCTGGTTCTGATTCTGGCTCTGCTGTTGAGGCCGCTGCTGGTCCTGCTGGGGTCGCCCCTGCGTAGCGTTATAGCCTCGTGGTCCCTGACTCTGGGCACTAAAGACCATAACAGCCTGTTCTTTGTCCAGTTCTACCTGTACTGACTCCACAATATGTAGAGCCCGAGTTATCAAATCGTTCTCCCGCACATGGGGCCAGAATTGGATGTCGGCCAGTGGCGCCGCCATTCTAGAGCGCAAATCTGCTTTCAGGCCTCTTTTGAACTGAGCCACCACCTTCTTTTCCCGATCAAAACCGGGTTCGGATGGAAAGGCTTGCACCGCTAGCAAGCGCAGCGCTGCCATATAGTCATGTGGCTTTTCCCGAGGTTCCTGCATCCGGCTGTAAAATTGCTCTGCATATTGTTCCGTGGTAACGGGCAAGGGTTCATACAGCTGTCGGATCCTAGTCACTAGGTCCTCGAAGGTATCAGGTGGGCATGGAGTCATAGACTCTTTGACCTTGTCATCAAGTAAGGTCCATAGAATTCTATACTTCATAGCTGCCGGCACATCATGAACCTTTACTGTGGTTTCGAAGTTCGCCAACCAACTAGTGAACTTGATGCTGCTCTGTGAACCTTGAAAGGGTTTAACCCCCTTAAAGCCCTTCAAATATTCACCCAGATGTTTAAAGCTCTCGTAGGAAGAGGGTTCTCGCTGCTCTGAAGGACGTGATCGTAGCGACCGCTCTCGCCGTGAGGCAGGATAATCCCGGTCCCGCGAATAGCGCCTAGGACTAGGCGTTCTACGCACAGGTGATCGAGACGGGGTTCTAGACCGCCGCATATCGTCTCGGCGCCGGCGGGGTTGCGCCGCCGGCGATCCTCTGACCTGGTCATCCGATGGGTCCAGATCTACTATTGGTGGAACCCGCTGCTGGCTCCCTCTGCGGCTACGGACCGGCTCTGGACTCGACTGCCGAGCGGGCCTAGACTGCCCCATTTGGAACGGGGGAGCCCCTGCATCCGGGTCCATACTTGGATTATGCGGCCACATGCGCAGTAGCTCCATACAAACTCGAGGAAAATTCTGCTCGAGTGCCTCCCATGTTTCCTGCGGGATCTCCGCTATCCAAGCTGTGAGCAGGCCTCTGATCACACTATATTCTTGTTCGGTCAGGCCTCTCACCCGGAAAAGGCCAGCAGTATCTGGCATTTGGGGCCGATGTCGGACTGGTACAGTGGGTTGGTCCCGCAGCGGGACCACCCACGCATCCATGGGTCCGCGCACTTTCGGTTTCCTATCCGGTTCTTGTTCCGGCTCACCACCGTCCGTCCGTTGGCTACTGCTAGCCCGTTTCGGGCACTTTGGCCGTGTGAGGTCGATATGAGCGGTTGAGCGGAACCGTGGGCCTGACACTGCTGGTTCGCTAGGGCCTGCTACCCCTGGTTGGCGGGAATTTCCAGTCCCCTCTTGCCGTCGTGGCTTAGGGCGAGTGAACGGAGGGAACGGTCTCGTTCCGGGTTGTCTGCGTATGATCGAGCTGTCCGACCCCAGTCTTGGTCGCTGCCGAAATAAGTTCATTTCCAGTTGATTAATAAATGTTCGTAAGTCCGAAACATCAGAAATACCTGGCACGGGCTCTGCTAACGGTTCCTTGTCAGACTCTCCGTTCCGGAGAGTTGAATCAATCCGGGCTAGCTTAAGGCGGAGAAACTCCAGTTGATCTCTAAGGCTAGCCTGTTCGTCCCATTCCTCTTCGATAAACTCACCCTGATCAGTAGGTGACAGGAACTCATCGGTCTTCTGTGAAGCCTCATCCTCTTGTTGGTCGTCGTGACCCTGATCCATGACTTCTTCGAATAGTTCCTCCCTTTTGGAAGCTTTATTTTTAGCCGAGTCTGATCGCAGGTACGGTCTACTAAGCGTAGCGCTTGTAGAAGCAGGGCCCGCCGAGGCCTGGCTGGACGACGATTGAGTAGAAGAATTCTTGCTCAAGGCCGGTTGGGGAAACAGCCGCCCAAAACCATCTGGGTTCAAGGGCCGGTTATCCATCGCGTCACTTGAAGTGGCCGTATCGGCCGGCTTGGTCGAAGCCTTAGACGTTTTCACGGGTGAATGTTGAACAGACATTTATATAAGAATCGAAGAAAATTTACACAAAATGTAAACTCAACAATTAAACACGTACAAGTGGTTAGAATAGAAATTCAGGTTAAAACAAAACACTGAATTAATTAAAAGGACTACTGAATTAAAAGACACAGCAAAAATACTAAGAGATCAGAGCCGAGAAACAAAAGAACAAACAAATGACAGTACTACTATGACAAAAGGAGAAAAGCAAGGATACAAAAAATAAACTGGGACAAACAAGGAGAGAGAAAAGAAAAAGGTCGAGGACTGGCAGCCTAATGTAAAGTTGGAAGCGTATGGACAACCAAGCTTTACGGGTGGAAACTGTGCGCGTATGGAAACGACGAACCTGGAGGAGACTTATGTTCCAGTCGACCTGGGCAGGATCTCGCCAAGAAATAGTTAAGGCTAACTGACTACTGAATAAAGCTTACTAAAGGGGGGAATAACGGCCTAACTATCAACTACAGGAAGAACTTCGAATAAATTAAATACACGCTCAGTGACTAATTAACCTACCTAGATTTGGAAATAACTCGGAGTCCTACCTACCGACTATACAGTTCTAACAAAACCTAAATAAAGACACCCTAACGGCTCAGCTACTGAGACCGCATTTAATAAAGAAACAGACAAAGGGAGAGACTCCCGAAAATTACACTAACGGATGTAAGGGATTTAGACAATAGAACATTCATCAATAAAGCTTACAAAACAGAGAAAATTCAGACAAGCATAAACTCTAAGAAATAGCTACACTTAAACAAGACATAAATAAAATTTTGATACATTTACAAGACAGTTCACGTGCACAGAATCAACCCCAAAAACTGTTTAAACCCTTCAAAAAAACTATTATCTCAAAGGTATTTCCCTAAGCCGTCGCGGCTAACTAAACAATATGATATGACATATTAAACTCTTTTCTAAAATTAAACAGCCAAATTTAATTACCAATTAAAAGGAAATAAAATAAACTAACACACCCCTAATAAATTTGGATTGACCCACGAGGTCGCCTCGGAGTCTAATGTAAAAAGAAATAAATTAAAATCAATACTTACGAATACCCAGGGCAGGCTCCAAACTAAAGATAATGGCTAGGCACACCAGTCAAAAAGTACAGCCGCACGCTAGAGCTCAGAAAGACAAGACTGGCTGGATTTTGAAAGAGATGTTGAAATAGAGACTTGGTGAATTTTGATTGGTCGAAAGTGTTGACATAGAAGGGGAAACTTCTAGGCCTTTCTAGAAGAAAGGCAGACAGCGCCACCTAGCCAGACAGACATCAGACAAACAACTAAAATCAGACATCCAACAGACAAACAAAAACTAGTCCAACGTACATCCCTAGATTACACATACGCTACACTATTACAAACACACATATACATAAACATATACACTTTACTAAAACCCACCCTATAGGGGAAAGACGCAACGTCTCCCCATTACACTGAGCCCCCCTCCCAAGATTTCGGGGGGGGGGAACTTATACACGTAATTTTGACATAAGGCAGGGGATTAGCCAATCAGATTCATTTTAGTTCAAATGCATATAAACACATGGTTAACTGTGTTTACCGTGACCCCCTCCCGAGATTTCGGCCTTAATGTGCCGAGCATCTGAAAGGCCAATTACACTAGGAAGAGTCCCATATCATACTCTTCCTGTCATCTACTCTTGGCACGACATATGGTTAGCTTGTGTGAAAATGAACGAAATCCGTGATCTAAAAATCTTTCATGATTGACCCCCTTTACCTGCTAGCTTAACATAGCTCAATGGTCGTAGAAGCAAAACTGTTCTTTTCGGTGACATATCTCCATTTATATCAACCAATCAGGTAATCAACCAATAGTGGCAAAAAGCAAACATGTTTTATCTTTTCGCCTAAAAATGCGGGACTGGTCCCAGAATGTTAAAACAGTACCATATTTGGAAAGTTTCATCAACTTTCCAAATAAAAATTGGAGCCTATAAGGTTACATTTACACACACAGGTATACCAGCACCTTAAAGAGCTCCATGCTTTGCTTTGCTGATAGTAATCAAAACGCCAATCATGAAATTGAACAGACATTTTTATGCCAAATCTACCAAAATATTGCACTTTTTCAAAATTTGAAAACAGTGTTTGAAGGCATTGTAAGGCAAAATGATCCCTCAAAATCCCACTAATCCCACATGGGATGAGTTTTCAATCCAATCCCATCCCATCCCATGGGATCCCATATCAGATGCCAACACTGCATATTGGGTGATTTCCGCTACTTTCAATTTTGACCATTTGCAGCATAACCGTATCGAGTATATACTTTCGTATAGCGCAACGAAGGGAGCCCCCCCTGTGCTTCTCCCAACACGTCACCCAACCCCAAACCCCACTGAAAATTTCAGCTCAATCGGCCAGGGGCCGGTTTCATCATTAGTCACAAGTTCACAAACCACAACTTGTGAACTTGCGACTTGTGACCACAAGTTATCCAAAATTGAGTTTCATCAAAATTTGCGGGCAACTTGTGGCCACAAGTCACAAGCCACAAGTAAATGAGAGGCAAGCACGCTGAATGACGTCATAGCTCACAAGTTGAGGAACGTACTTGTGGGGAAAGAAGAGGCCAAAAGAGAAGCCGCTTGAAAACAAAGAACTACAGTAAACAAAAAGGACAATAATTCAACAATTATGTAGCGAACGGAAGACTTTCCGAAAGTTAAATTGTTCAGCAATTACATAAGCTAATAGGAAATAAAGAAATAGATACAGGAAAAGTAAATTAAGTAAAGAATTACTACATTTAGATACACGAATGAAGATTGTATAAATCAGCGTAAATAATCAGTTTAAAACATTGAAGAAGTTTCAAATAATTCCAAAATTTGGTGCTGCAAATTTCAACAAAATTTAGGTCATCTTATTTGTTAATTGTTCCGCTTTCCAGAAATGTGGTAACATAGTGGCAACTAGAAATCATTTGAGCGGATAGGTTTAGAAAAGGCATGACTTAATTCAATAGATATAATTCAAAACTATCCATATCATACCATGACATAACTCAAAGTAACGAAATGTTCTCTTTAAATATATTTAAGATATACTTTTAGTCTTAGTGTTTCATATCTTTAGAAAGGGCTAAATTTTCCGATTTCTTTGCTTTTTGACATTCTCCGGGCCCCCGGTAGATGAGGAACATTGTCCATGCTTCGTGATCTCCAAAGGTATCAAATCTTTAATTCCCCGTCGGCAGACGGAACCGCTTGGCAATTGTACCTTCACGTAACGGCAGTATCCGTCCTGGGAGGGCAAAAGTTCAACACATTTGGCTATTTTCCAAGTGTTTCTTGGGGTAGCCGCTTTCAATAAGTAGACTTTTTTGTATGATGCTGTAGTGCTTCAGCAGTATAAATTCTGACTCTTCGGGCGTAAAGTCGGGATCATCGTCTTGGCCTTCGGGTGGAGGAAGATTGAGACGTGTGGAAGGTGCTATGAAATCGGCAGGTGTTAGCGCCTTCACATCCTTGAATTCACTGTTTAGGCTTAGCAGAGGCCGGCAGTTGAGGGTGGCCTCAATTTCACAAATCAAGGTCTGTAGGGCATCATCGGAAATTTTCGCTTTCCAAAGGGTTTTTCGGAGAGCTCTTTTGACTAGCGAAACCAGACGTTCGTAGAACCCTCCATACCAGGGGGAGTATTCCGGTATAAACTTCCAAGATACCTGCTTGCTGGCGAAGTAGCTCTCTAGTTTCTCTGTTTCCGCTGGTGAGACAGCTTTGTCCCATATAGTGCTTAGCATCTCCGAAGCTGAAGTGAAGTATCTCGCATTGTCCGATAAAAAGCTTATCGGAGTTCCTCTTCTTGAAATGAAACGCTTAATAGCGTTGAGGGCAGATTCGGCAGTGCAATCGGCGACAATCTCTAGATGGATGGCTCTGGTGGAGTGACAGGTGAAGATGCAAATCCATCGCTTCTGCAATTCGGAAGTCTGTCCCAACTTCACATGCAAGGGCCCAGCATAATCCAGGCCGGTATAGGTGAATGCTGGAGCTTGAGATAGACGGTCCTTGGGTAGTTGACCCATCTTTGGAGGCTTCAGGGGACCGCCTTCCACTCTTTGGCAGATTAGGCAATTTCCCAACACTTTTTTCACCTGGGACAATCCTTGAGGGACCCAAAAACTTTTCCGAAGTTGTGATAGCGTAGCTTTAGGCCCGAAGTGGTGAACAGCTTGATGAGCTTCTTCGATGAACAGTCTTGAACAGCATTATTACGCGGCAGCAGAATTGGAAACCTTTCATTGTAGTGTAGTGGAGCATTCGCCAGGCGACCTCCGCACCGCAGAATACCTTCTTCTGACAGAAAAAGGTCTAACTGCTTGATGAACTGATTCATCTTTCTTTGCTTTAGCAGAGTGGTGTGTGTTCGGAATAGCTTCTGCGTCTCTTTTATCCATAGCTTCTTCGCTTCCTTTATTTCCGTCGCTGATACGGATCGTGAGAACGCCTTTGTTTTAACCCGACACCTTGATATGAAGCGGAGACAGTAAGCTGTCACCCGCAACAGCTTGGAGAGGCTTGAACAGCTTTCGGGATTAATTCCCATGGCTGAAGGCTTCTCTTCTGGCGCAACATACGCCTGCTCTGTCTGAATAACCGCCACAATAGACGTGGCCACTGCCGTTGAACCTGGATTGTAGTAGGAGACGGGCCACGTTGAAGGATCTTCCCAAAGCCACGACGGGCCTTTGAACCAAATGTGATCTTGGCTGTAAATTTTCATGGCTTCCTTGAAAGTAATCCCTCGTGTGGAAAGATCGGCTGGGTTGTTTTCCGACCTAACATGGCCAAACCTTGTGTTCTCGGAACTCCGGATTTCTTGAACTCTTCTGGAAATATACGGCTCTAGGGATTTAGTGCTGGCGACCCACTGCAGTGCTATTTGGGAATCGGTGAAGAGGTACTTTGAATCAACTTGGCACTGTAGCTGGGTTTGTACAAAGGACAGTACTCTCACTCCGGTGAGTACTGCCAATAGTTCAAGTCTGGGGAGTGTGGTAGTAGGTTTAAGTGGAGCTACCCTTGCTTTGCTGAACAAGAAACGAATCACGGTACTAGCGGTAGACTGACGTAGGTAAACAGTGGCAGCATAAGCGAGGGGGCTGGCATCGGTGAAACATAGTAGTTGACATGGTGAATTGGGATTTAGTGGAAGGTGAC
The DNA here is from genome assembly GCA_030248195.1 of Trissonchulus latispiculum. Taxonomy (NCBI): domain Eukaryota; kingdom Metazoa; phylum Nematoda; class Enoplea; order Enoplida; family Ironidae; genus Trissonchulus; species Trissonchulus latispiculum. Next base: position 84,325 of record JASAND010002761.1, read on the forward strand.
GGACAATCTGTATCTTACCAGCTTCGCTAATTGACTTGGAAATGTCCGTCCAGGTTTCTTTCATGGTGTCTTCTAGCTCATCGTCCCAACCTATTCGCCCTTGCCATAGTCTCTGTAGAAGGATCTTCCCTTTGATGGTAATGGGATTGAAGAAACCCAAGGGATCGAACAATTTGGCAAGGTGTTGCAATACCTTTCTTTTGGTGATGGTTCCCTCGAATGGTGAAACTGCCTTGGTGCTGATAGTGTCTTGCTTCCTATTCCAGTGTAGCCCAAGAATCTTAACCTCGGTGTCGTTGACCTTGTCGTTTTCAGGAAGAAGATTCATAAAACCGTTGTCGTTTGAGCTCCACTCGCGTAGATTCATACTGGCTTCTTGGAAAATACGCTTAGCCTGTTTGTAAAGCGTGTATGCTTCCTGGGTTGTCCCTGCACCTAGAAACACATTGTCCATATAAATATTAGAACGAATCTGATCTGATAGAGTCGTGGAGTAGGAGTCCAGGTGGTGACTAATGGTAGCCCCAAGAAGATATGGTGATGCCACCACGCCGAACGGTATGCGGGTAAACCGATACGTTTGGATGTTGTTGGTGATCGATGGATTAGAGGGATTCTTTAGCCAAAGGAAACGAACGCTGTCTCGGTCCACTTCCTGAAGGCCCACTTGAAGGAACGCCTTCTCGATATCAGAAACCACGGCAATTGGAGACTTGCGGAAACGTAGAAGAAGGCCCACCAAATTGTGTAGGTAATTTTCACCAGTATAGATGAGGTCGTTGAGGGATGGTCAATTGTTCTTAGTTTTCGCACTGGCGTCATAAACGATGCGAACTTTAGTGGTTCGTCGATCTGTTTTGATGACTGGGAAATGTGGAATATAATGGACGAGAGCTTCGGTTTCAGCTTCCGGATCCACTGGTTCTATAATCTCTTTGTTTAGTTGGTCTGCTATGATGGAATTATAGGCTTCCAAATTCTTTGTGTCATTAGCATTTGGTGCCAATGTGCGAAGGGTCCTGTAAAGACGCTGTTTGGCAGTGGAGTAGTTGTCGTCTATTTCGGGTGACTCCATCTTCCATGGCCACCGGACAAAATAGCGGCCTCCGTATTTGACTACATTGGCCTTGAACCGTTCATGGAATTCGCTGGTTGCTGGTGTGGTCTTCTGCATTCCGACCGTTTCCAAATCCCAGAAACGTTGTAAATCAAGGGTACTATCTGTGTCTTCTTTACCGTCCACAAATAGCATGGTCGTGCGAGAGATGTCTGGATTATGACGAGATACGTAGTTGCCTGACAGCATTCTTCCGAGAGGAGTGAAATAGATCGCCATGGAATCCCCAATTGGTATGACCTTCTTGACTGAATGTGGGCCCATGATTTTGTGCCAATAATCCATTCCAATGATCAAATCAAGCGGTACTTGAGTGGCTGTTTTGGGAGGCATGTTCAGAGGATAGAAGGAACGGACGTAGTGGAGCGTGGATTTGTCAAAATCCACCGGGTACAAAGGTAGTGACGGAGTCATGTTTTCGATTGAGTAGGCATAGATTTCTAGCTGAAAATCTTTCGGGCCTAGAAGACCAAGTTTGACAAATTCCGCCATCAGTTTTTCTGTTTTAGGAGAGTTAAATCTTGCTGTTTCTAAGGTCACTTTCTTGGTAGGAGACAGCCCTAGCTTTCTTGCTGCGCTTCGATTTATGCATGTGAACTGAGCGCCAGAGTCTAGGTAAAGTTGCAGCTGTGCTGTAGTATGCTTTTGTGGATTCTTGACTAGGCATGGGAAGGAGGACATCACAATTCCGTCCTTTTCATTGGATCCGGCTAAGTGAACTTGCAAAGTGGGGGTAGATTCATCTTGTATGTTAGGAGTTGTGCTACTCATAGTGGGTAGTTCTTCTTGACTTGTGATGTGTTGACTAGAAATTGGGGTAGGTGGATGGGCAGATCTTTTACGACAAAACGCAGAGTTATGGCTGGAGGCCTTACAATAATAGCAGGATTTTTGCCGTTTGCATTTGTTTGCGGTGTGTCCTTTGGCTAGACATTTATAGCAGAAGTTCCCTTTTTTCGCAATGTCCAAACGTTGTTCGATTCCCGTGACTTTCTTGCAGTTGTCACTGTAGTGGCCTTGTCCACTACAGAAGATACAATTCATTTTAGTTTTGTGGGGTGCTTGTTGTTGTGGGTTGGTTGACTGAATGAATGTAACTGTAGGTGTTGAGCTCACGACCTCTTCAGATTGCAGATCACTGGAAGGATTTGTAGTTTTTATCTTTTTAGAAATTTCTTTAGTTCTGTCTTTCCATTTTAAAATCTTTTCTAGAGTTCCCAAAAAATCCTGTAAAGTCCAGTTTGTCAAACTTTGATCCTTTAGCATGGCTATTTGTGAAGCGTTTCTATACAGATCTGACGGTAGTTTTTGTAGCAAAAGTGGAACATATGCGTCCAGTACAGAACTTTCCATGCCTAGGCGTCCTAATGAAATGGATAGCGCCCTGATTTCATCGATAAATTTTTCTAAATTGGACAAATTTTCTTTTACTGGTTGTAAGTCGCCCAAAGCCTTCCAATGATCCATTTTGATGTCATTAGCATCTCCGTAGGCTTTTTGGAGAGTACTAATGACCTCATCATAACGGTCTCCCTGTAGACCAAAACCTTTGACCTTGTCATACGCTGGGCCTTTCAACAGTTGCAGCAGGTAGTCAATTTTTTGCTTATTCTTTAAGTCTGTACGTGAATGTATATTAACGTCAAAGGAGTCCCAAAAGTTGGCCCACTCTAGTCTGTTTCCCGCAAACGTAGGTAGTTGAAGTTTTGGTAATACACTGGTGTTAGCTACAGCTTGGTTACCTCTAACCTGTTCTGCTCCAGCTCCAGAACGAGCTGCGACAGATCCGCTGTGTGGCACTGTTGCAAGCTGTTGTATTAGCAGGCGTATGTTAGCAAGATCTTCTCTTCTTTGGTTTTCCATTCTCTCGTTTTCCTCTCGCCGCCGCCGTTCGTCCACCAGTCGTCGTTCGTCTTAACGCTGTAGCATCAGCAGAATCAGTTGCATAGTGTCTGGTGGGGCGGGATCAGGACGATTAGTTGCAGTAGGAGGGGCGGGACCAGGATGATAGGAGGCAGTGGGAGGGGTAGGATCAGGACGGTGGGAAGCAGTAGGAGGTGGCGTAGTAGGACCGGTTCGGTTCTGTCCCTCGGTATGGTAAGCTCCGAGGGTTGGTGGTAGTTCCGATAAGGCATGGACCAGGCTATTGGTGGCAGGGCTCAGCACAGCCACAGGTTCCGGGCTGTTGGTTCCACTGTTCCGTAGGAGATTTACCTGGAGGGATTTAGGATCGCACATGTAATTGTCCACCAGCTCAGAATGGGAAAATACACCATTTATCAGTAAATGCTGGGTCAGGGAGAGGGGGGAGCAATTTGCGTAGTTCCACGGAAAAGGCCGTCCCAAAGTACGTAATGCTTCATATAACATGTCCGTTAATGACCCATTGGTCCGGTCGTTAACGCAAGTTATGCACCACCAGGCGTCACATTCATCGCATAGAATGGATTCTGGCACCACCCGGTGACAGATGGAACATGGGTAAGTGTCTATGGGTGAATCTGACATGTCCCCACAGACAGCCAAATAGAATAGAGGCAGTAGTAGAATCCGTGGAAAGATGATGGCTCTGCTACCAACAAAATGTGGTAACATAGTGGCAACTAGAAATCATTTGAGCGGATAGGTTTAGAAAAGGCATGACTTAATTCAATAGATATAATTCAAAACTATCCATATCATACCATGACATAACTCAAAGTAACGAAATGTTCTCTTTAAATATATTTAAGATATACTTTTAGTCTTAGTGTTTCATATCTTTAGAAAGGGCTAAATTTTCCGATTTCTTTGATTTTTGACAAGAAAGTATCGTCATCGTCCAGTAAACGAACGAATTCATTTAATATTAATTTTTTGTTAATTAAAGTTTGAAGGTCACAGGTCATTCTTTGACTTGTGGGATTTCGAAGCTGTTTGCAGGGACTTGTGAACTTGTGACTTGTGACTTGATGAAACCGAAAATGGAAAATCAACTTGTGGGCAACTGGCCACATGCTGGGACTTTGCTTGTGACTTGTGGCTTGCGACTAGTCGTTGATGAGTTACCGAAGTTGCTTGTGGTTTGTGAACTTGTGACTAATTATGAAATCGGCTACAACTCTACCAAAAGTTAACATCAATTAGCACTTAACATCAATTTTCAGCAATTTTGACCGTTTTGGCCTTTTTTGGTCCATTTGAGGCTTCGTAGCTCATTCTTCCTACAGTTTGGTGCGTTGACCCTATTACAACATTTTATCTACGTAACTAGAGCTTTAGAACGATGCCCATATTGGGCGGCTTCCGCTAATTTTGACCATATGCAGCATCACCGTATCGAGTACGTTAGCATGCCGCAACGAGGGGAGCGCCCCGCTCTTCAGTCAACAGTTTTATCCCATCCCAAACCACCACTGAAAATTTCAGCCAAATCGGTCAACCCTAGCAAAAGTTAGAGGGGGACAGGGGTGGTAACGAGATAAATAAAAACGGACATACCCATATGAAAGGGTTGCCTATTTAAAATGCAGTTTTAGTCTCGAGTGTCCGTACATATAGCGAGCTTTCCCTAAAAACAAAAGTTTTGTAATCTGACACTAAACTTTACTCACAGAAGTGGTAAGGTTTAGTAAGGTGTGCGCATACCAAAGAATCACCCACAAACTCGTATACTAGACATTTGACCTACTGGATGAAGCAACAATGTGGAATGAGTTTTTTTAGTTCAGACTTCACTTTAGAGTTGACTAAAACTGAAACCTGAAGAGCGATGAGCATTAACGAAGATTTTTTAAAAACGGAATTAGCCGTGTGGCAGTGGCATTAAATAAGGATCGATCACTAAACGTTCAAGACCATATTACTAGTCACTATTGACACCATATAATGGTATTTGGTTGGTACTGCTGCTGACGACTAATTTAGATATCAACGTCAACGCAGAGCTGTGACTAAGTCACAGATTTTATGCTTGTGTCATTTGTGTTTGTATCTTGTGAATTTTAAAGTTTTGTTTCAGCGACTTCCACATATTACTCCAACAGGAATTTGATGAAAAAAAATCGTTGGAGCAAAGTAAACTAAATATTTTACATCAAAACTAAAAATAGAAAATTATAAAATGTTTGAAAAATAGCAGGACTTTTGCTTTATCAAGAGTACATAATAATTAAGAGCTGGGCTCTTTTAGTTGGGGGGGGGGCGCCAACCGCTTTTTGGGTCCCCCCCTCCCCCCCACTTTTTTGGGCTTCCCCCCACTCGCTATAAGATGCCCAAAAAATGCCAAATTTAGAGGATTTTTGGTCAAAATTTTTCCTGCGTCGCCGTAATTTTTTGGTCAAAAATCGTCTATTTTGATAATCAAACTCAATTTTTGAGCACCACTTTTTAGCATAGTTATAGCCGGGGTTTTTTGCGTCCAGATGTGCGTCTAGACGCAAAATTTCTTATCTGGACGCAATGAAATTTTAACGGGATGCAAGCTACACGCAACATTATTTCGGAAAAAAATTAACTTTTGTAGAGTAAAAACTTTAAATGTTTCCTGTACCAATTCTTCAGTTTTTTCCAAAAATTTCTTCGGGTCCTGGGGGCTGCGCCCCCAGACCCCGATTCCTCACTTTGTCATGGAATGCCAACGTGCAATGTAACGTCTTGCCTCAATGTTACTCAATGTTATTTGTTCAGTTGTTGTCTACCTGCATCCATATCAGATCTTTTTGAACTAGTAAATTTCACTTCAATAAACATATAGATATTACTAGGTGCATAATCGTGAACATTTATAGTGTTGTCATTCAACAGGTCAGGCAGGATCAAGATTAGTAGTAAAGTTAACTAATTAACAAATTTGCAACTGTAGCAAAAGCAGAATATCCAAATTATTTTATTTCTTCTAAAAAACGTTTATCGCAAAAAATACACAAATGGCAATTTGAAATAATGCAAGACTAGCATTTTTCTAAAATTTCGAAATACAAAAGGCTTTACAATTAACGATGAATTTATCGTAACTAGCGTTAATAGTATCAAGAGTACATAATAACTAAGAGTGTGACAAGCGTCGCACTCTTAGGTATTAGGCTGGGGACATCATCTGCACGATAACGGCCGACCCCCTACACAAATTAGACCCCAGTGACCCCTCCCACAAATGAGTACCTAGTACACATTTGTGTACCATCACTCGCTTGTATGTTTATGTGTTGAAGCTCGAAAGTGGCCAGCTGCTGATAGAACGTTTTTGGCTTCAACACATAAACATACAAGCGAGTGATGGTACACAAATGTGTACTAGGTACTCATTTGTGGGAGGGGTCACTGGGGTCTAATTTGTGTAGGGGGTCGGCCGTTATCGTGCAGATGATGTCCCCGGTCTTAATAGCTAAGAGGGCTACGCTTGTCACACTCTTAGTTATTATGTACTCTTGATAGTATTTACAAATGCTTCACTGTTTTGCCATTGAATAATGCAGCACGAGTTTATTGATACTGACTAAGTCAAAATTCAAAAATTTACAGACGCAATTAACACAAAAATGCATTAGCTTTAAGGAGCTTTAGTTAGAATAGACGTAACAGTTGCCAAATTAGCCTTTTTAAACATTTCCACACCGGATTTAATCCGTAACTTCAAAAAAATTTCCAACTTCCGGTTCTCATTTGCAATATTTTTTACAGCCACCTCACCCCAGTCGGTGCTACGGTTAGGGGTAGTGCCAGCTCAGATCGTATGCTTTTTTTTGAAGGAAGGGGGATGCTGACACTGAATAATTGCCATAGCAATTACCCGAGGTGTTCTACAAGGCTATCAACTAGAGCTGGGGCCGGTTCCACTAGAACCGGTTGGAACCGGAACCGGAACCGGAACCGGAACCGAATCGGAAGGATTTTTAGAACCGGAACCGGAACCGGAACCGGAACCGGTAGAATTTGGAACCGGCCGGTTCCAGGCTCAAAAATTGAGCTTGAAGTAAAATTTTTGCCAAATGTAAAATTTGCAATAGTTGGATTTTGGGCCTGGATCTTATAATTTAGCAGCATTTGATTCTGATTCATGATTTTTTGTCTCTGCAGTTGAAGCTGGGCCTGAGTTGGCACGAATGTAGAATCATTAGCGAATAATTCGAAATCGGCGGATTACTACATACGAATAGTTGTGTACATTTCAAGAAGACTTAACGAATAGCTCGATGAACGAATATTCTAAATATTTGTTTATTCTCACTTAGTTAATTGCTTTAATATTAATACGGAAAATTTTGGTATTTATTGCAGAATTTCGACTCAAGCTAAACTGAATCTAAAATGACCAAAATGTGTTGATGGTAGTACGTCACGTGCAGCAAACATTGAAAGACTATTATTCAATTTTTGGAGTTCAACGATAATTTTTAAATCATTTTAAAGCTTAGTTAAATTTAATAATTTTAAAGTTACTACAAGTATGCAGAGTACGCCAGTCTAAAATCGAATGTTCGACTTGGACATGCGATCACACGAAAACAAGCTTTGAACAGGGATTGATTTCTCCATGTGTGGGAAGCAAAAGATTGGCGATCTCAGTTCACGCTACAAAAAGCGTCTCCCGAATGCTATTTGTTCTGAAATTTTTTAATGAAAAAAGAATATTTTGAGAAAATGTAAATTTTATTCGAATTTCGCCAAAAGCTTCAAGTTTGGACGCTTGTATTTCTCTCGAGCAAAATTAAACACAAAACTTAAAAATTTCTCTGAACAGTTTTCTCAAAAATGTGTGCGTAAAGACGCTATCTAATTGCTGGAATGAGTTGAGAGGAATGTGTTCATGAATCTAGCGCCATGTTCAAAATTTCGTGTTGCTGTGCTAGGCAGAGATGCTGCGGAGCAGAGAATCAAACTTGAAAACCAAACCAAATCAAGCCAAAATCAAACTAGCTTTGAAAATCAATTTTCCTTATTATAATTAAACCGCAAGGAATGAAGAATATATACTTTGAAGAGAAATTTGTAAGTTTTGGTTAGAGCAATCGAAAGACTATAAGTTTGTATATAGTTTTATTTTCATTAATCTCATTACTTTTGCTTCCAAAACGCAGCTGCTTTTGAGAACGCTTCAAATATTCTTTAGACCTAAGCTGGAGTCAACATCTCCGATGAACAATTTAAATTTTGCAGGAGCAGAAACATTTGAAAACTGCTAGTACCTATTTTCCTATTTTTCAGGAACTTTTTTCGTAAGAGAGAAGGTGCATAAATAGAAAGAGACTAATAACTAATAACTGATCTGTTGTAGGAACTAAATACTTACATAGAGATGTGTCTGTGTGAAAGAGCAGTAAATTAAATTTTTTCCTATTTCAATATTTCTAATTTAAAATTTTTCGAAACATCTTTCGGAAGCGACGTACTTAGTAAAAGTTAGTTAAAAGTTAGTTAAAAGAAATTTAAAATAAGCTTTCAGCAATTCTTATAAATTTTTGAAATGTTTTCCTGCTTTTAAGATTTCTTTGGGTTGGTAGGCGCTGTTGATATACCGCGCTGTTTGTTATTTTTTTCAAATCCATAATTTTAGGATATACCATACAGGATCATAAACATTTTGATATGCAGTACCCTTGAACAGTCAACTGCCGGAACAATTTTGTTTCTTATGACAAAAGTAAATATTAAAAGTTTCAATGTAGGGTATGGTAGGTTACAAGATGTCCAAAAATGTTCTACAGTAACAAATCGAAAATTGATTCAGAAAATTAAAAAACTGTTGTCTAGTTGCTTGGTATGTTTAATCCAATTGATTTATACCATTGCTTCTTCATTTTGATTGTATAAGCCCTATAGGGGTCTACAACAAATGTTAAATAACAAAGAAAATTATCACTACAAATTTTGTACTTGGAACCGGGAACCGGAAGCTAGAACCGGAACCGGAACCGGAACCGGTACCCTAGAACCGGAACCGGTTTCGAAAATTGGAACCGGCCCCAGCTCTACTATCAACGTCCAAGAGTACATAATATAAGAGTAAGAAAAAGAAACTCTTACATCAGCATGTAATACATTACATTCCTTCGGATTTTTGTCTTATGCAACAATTTTTATATCATTGGAAGAGCAGAAAAAATGCTACAAAGTTGTCGAATTAGTTTTTAATTGCATTAACCTAATTAAAGTTATAATTAATTAATTAAGAATTACTAATAAATTACCTACCACAAGCCTTAGCCTAATGGGCCAATCAGCGAGCAGACACACGCTTATATGAAAGCGTGTAATTAGGGCTAAGTGGGACCCCCCGAGACTTTCGGGGGGGGGGGGGCGTCCCGACTTAACGCACCGAGCATACCTAGCATGATTTGTACATGCTACCAGGGTTTTTTTTGCGTCCAGAAGTGCGTCTGGACGCAAAGTTTCTTATCTTGACGCAACGAAATTTTAACGGGACGCAAGCTAGACGCAACATTATTTCGGGAGAAAATTCACTTTTGTAAGAGTGAAAACTTTAAATGTTTCCAGTACCAATTTTTCCATATTTTCCAAAAATTTTCTCGGTTTCTGGGGGGCTCCGCCCCCCAGACCCCTTGGTGTTTTCCACTATGCCATCGAATGCCAACGCTTTGTAATGTGTCAGTACTTGTTGAGTTATTAGTTGAGTTATCTACCTGTATCGATACATGTATAATAGGGCAAAGCCCATAATTAATAAAATTTGTAGCCGTAGCCGAATATCCAAATTTTTTGGATCATGTAATGTAATGAGGTTCATACAATTGCATTAGCACAGTTTTTAAAGTCTAAATTTTGTTCTTGACTGGATTTTCAAAACATTTTCAGCTTCTGAGGGTTAATCCCTTTATTACCAAAAGTCAACCAAATTTGTAGAGTATCCAATTTTTGGTTTGGTTCATTTAAAGCAATCAACTCGCGCAGTCATCGAAAAACGTTTGTCCTGAACAAATTCAGAGGGTTAATCAATCGTATTCGTAACCAACGTTAATATTCACTGTTTTTGCCTTTGATTAATTACTGCACTACGCATCGCATACACGCTCTTTTTTATTGATACTGACTTCTCAAAATGAAAACAACTCAAAATTCTATAATTTACAAATGTAATTTACACAAAAAATGCATTAGGTATTTTAGTTAAATGTAACGGATGACAAATTAATCTTTTTAATCATTTTCATTACGGATTTATCCGTAATTTCAAAAAATTTCTCCAACTAGCCCCCCCCCCCGCTGCTTGTTTGCCATAATGTTTTCGGGATTCATTAGTTCTCAGAGTTTTCGAAACAAGATTACTGCCTTTGTTCTGAATGATATTAATTTAATAGCTATTTAACTAATTCTTAGTTAGTTTAACTATAACATCAAAACATCAGAACAATGTGTGTCAATAATATCGAAAATTGGTCATGATATGTGTTAGATACAACAGATGCCAATTAAATCGTTTTGTACTTTTGCATTACGGATTTTTCCGTAATCGCAAAAAATTCAACTTCTGGGGGCTCCGCCCCCAGACCCCCCCTCGTGTGTATGGGGCGTATTTCACATAGTTTGTCATCGTGCATTACTGTTCAGTAGCACCACCGTTCTAAGTGCTTTTTCATACGATTAAATTATGTTTCACTAAAGAAATAATCGACAAATAATTTTTATAAAGAATACAATTTTTGCATATAAAACACGCTAAAACAATAATTTTTCCTGGACGCAAAATTTCTTAACGGGACGCAACTTAAAATTAGCTGGACGCAAGGTTGACGCAAATCCGAAAACCAAAAAAAACCCCCTGCATGCTACTGTAAGAGTTTCTTACTCTTTTATGTGCTCTTGGTACGTCCATTACGTCCACCGTAATGGAGGTGCTGTGGTGCAGACTAGTTGACCAACTTGTAAGACTTGTGAGGGGTCAGCCGTTATGGTGCAGATGATGTCCCTTGTCTAATAACTAAGAGTGTGACGCTTGTTAGGTTATGTACTCTTGCTTATATTATGTTACTTCGTTTTTCAGTTGTAGTATCTATGTATAGTAGAATTTTATAACCAGAAAAGATTTTCGGTGGTTGAGGCAAATATTTTCCTCTGCTTGATCCAGTTTTATCCGGTTTTAACTGGATATCGGGTACTCAAAGGACGTGGGTACCCGTGCCCATGCCTAGTGACTAGCCCATGGTCTGGACAATGACATAGCTAGTAGTGTTGTTGACCGGCCGGGTGGAAAACGGCCAGCCGGCGGCCGGCCGGCCGTTGACCGGCCGGCCAAGAGGTGCACTCGGCCGGACGGCCGGCTGACCGGTCGGTCGTTTCAGGCCGGCCAGTCCGCCGGTAAACGGCCGGCCTAACGGCCGCGCTTCTATTTCAGCGATTTATTAAAATCTTCTCAGGAAATCGATTTTAATTTGTGCTGATACATTTTCATATCTTGATTTCTTATTCTGGCACTCACGGGTCATCATCGTGATGCCTACCGGCCATTTTTAGTCTTTGATTCGTCAGCCGGCCGTTTTTGGCCGGCTGGGCCGTCGAACGGCCGGCCGGCCGTTTCTGGCCGGCCGGGCCGTCGGCCGGCCGTCTTCAGAAGGGCGGCCGGCCGGTAACGGCCGGCCGACGAAAATTTCGGCCGGCCAACAACACTAAAGCTAGTGCATTGTCCGGATAGACTAGTGAACTGTCTGCGCTAGTTCATAGTACATGACATTACTCGCACCCCGGGGGGGGGGCTGGCCCCCAACCGGCCCAGCCCCTTCCCTAAATTGGGGGCCGACCCCCACAGCGGCCCCGGGGGCCGTCCGCAGCGGCGGCCCCCGGAAAGGCACCGGGCCCCCCAAACCATTCTAAGCTAGACATTTCTGTATACACTATTTGTATTGCTCCACAAAAACGTTCATTTAATGCATACCTGACTGCTATTGCCACCAATACGCACGCATGTGTCTGCGCGCTTTCTTGCGTTTTACTCTAACGCATACTAACGATGTATACACCACGTTCTTCTCAATGCTTCTGCAACCTTTAACTATAAGTATGGTCTTCTCTTAAATTGCTGAGACGATTAAGGTGGTGATTCCTTTTGGGCACATATTGTTGGTTGGCGGCGTAAATCAACATGAAATTTGATGAAACTTTCCGAAATTAGTTCTTTTAGCGTTCTAACACCCTCCGCGCAATCCGGATTCAAAAATTCGAGATTTCCGGTCAGAGTGGTTTTTCCAAATTTCTGAACGTTTGGCAGCTGCTATACAGTTATGACTATATTCATTCGAAAGATCTCATTGCGCTTCACATTTTCGCTTTTTAAAGCAAGTTTCTAGCTCTTCCCTACCGTGAGATACAGCCGATTTTCTTGTTTTGGTGTCGAAAACTTGTCATTTTTGCAGAACTCAAATAATCCGACATTTCTCGACCTACGCAAGCCGGAAAATCAAACTAAGGGTGTCGATCTGAAGGTCTCACAGGGACAAATTACCCGACGCATGATCGTCTTCCAACTGCTATCCTGTAGGCTGCTATCATAAAAAATGTAGTTTTTCCAAAAACACTACCAATTTTTTTCCAAAGATTGTGGAGCATTCACTATGCAAGGTGGAGGGCTGCTACTGAACAAATGTGTTCTTCACAAATATACCCAGGGACGATTTTTTAGTTGAACCGATTACTGCTTTCTAGCTAAAGTAATCGCTTGACAAATTTGGAAAATGTAGGCAAAATACAGGTTACGCACACATTTCACCTTATTTCTCTATAACGAAGAGCTATTTCACAATAAATAAAAAAACGTCCCCAGCTATTTGATGGAGGAATCAAATGATATAACCGATGTGTCGCGAAAAAATTTACTTGAGTCTGCAAAAATTCTGGAAAATTATACTTCTTCTAAAATGTGTTAAAAATATTTTAGAAAACCAACATTAGTTTCATGGTATGTGTTAAAAAGAGAAAATGTCAAGCTACGTTTTGATATAAAAATGGCTTCTTAACTCCAAGTAATGAATGAGTAATAATGGTGCAAACTTTATGTGACCAAAGGGAATCACCACCTTAAAAGACGATCACATAGGAAATAAACATGGTTTAGTTGCGAAAGCTGCTTCGTCTTGGTCAGCCTGTTGCCAACTGCAGGTTAACGACTTGGTTGGTTCCGTTTTGCGATCGCATTGAATTTTTGTTGCTTGAGTTGCTTGTTTGCACTGCTTCATTTTTGTTTGTAATTTGACGTTTTCTTAGGTTAGGAAATAAAAATCACGTCTGTAATGGTTCTTCCGACGAGGAAAGCACACGTTCATAGTGTCGGGGGCCGTCCACTCGGACGGCCCCGGAGGCTGTTTGGGGGCCGGGCTCCCAAGGCTGACCCCCAAAGTAGTGGCCCAGCCCCCCCCTTTTAACGAATCGAGGACAACTCTACTTGTACTACACATTTAACCAATTTTGAGTGGATATTCTTACTGTGGAAAAGTAAAGGGCTTAGGACGTGAATCGGATGTGGACACTGAAAATCTTGTCCACTTCTAACTCTGGGATTAGGTATTTGGTTTCATCTGTTTATTTCTCGAGCGCAGAGTTGGGGAACTTGGGATTCGAACCAGTCTACCACAAGTAAGGTCAGTGAGATAGACGACCCAATTCAAGGTGGACCATCCTAAATCGGGCGCGCACCAAACAAGGCCGCTTGATTCGAGGGATATAAAAGTTGTTTGAGCTCGTGTACATATGTCCCTTTAAGCAAGTCGAGACATTTTTACAATGATAAGTATTGTCTTTACATGCACAGATAAGTTTCAATTATACAGAACCGAACAGAGCGTAAAGAAAGGCATAAAAGCAGCAATGCCATAGCAGCCACGGACACGAAATCTTAAACTTTGGCTTAAAAATTCAATTTCAAAAGCTACCACTATTATCATCATCCGATATTTCTTACATATTTGCAAGAGTAAGTAATGATATGATTATGCCACTAGGCTTTCTTTCTGCTGGCAGAGCAAAAACTATGCTCTCTTCGCTGACGGCTGACCCTCAGCAAATCAGACACATCACTCCAAAGAAATTCGCGCGCTATGATTGTGTTATAAACGTCAAAGTAGGCACCAAATTTGGGCACACACTGCTTGTTTCCGCGTTTCAGCACGTAAACATAGAGCAAGTTAGCACACTCCCGTATAAACAGGTTCTGATTTGCGGGGGGGGGGTCAGCCGTTAGCGAACAGAACAGTTTTTGTTCTGATAAAAGAGAGAGCATGCCTGCCTAGTGGCATTCTTATCATTATGCACTCTTGATATTTGCAGCATCCAATTCGACAAACTGAGTGTATTTCAGAATAAAAGATTAGCATTCTATAATCATACAAGTATGGGTACAGAAGGAACACAAATAGAATCAACCCAAAATAGTAAACAAAGGCAAAGGAAAATTGGAAAATTAAAGTTTCAACTCTTACGGTTGTTACTCGTTGATAACCCCAAGGTTAAGGCCTGGACATGAATGAGAAAAAACACGTATTTTTGTATCAAAAAATCTCCCAACAACCGCTAAGAATCCGAACCATTCTTACTGCGGAATACTGGAATTCGAATACAAATGCATTTAAACGGTTTAATTAATTTTTAAGATTTAAAATTTGCCTTGATGATGATCTTCAAAATAAAGATTAAAACTCCTAAATTAAAATTGCAAGACCAGGAAACCACAGTTTAGCATCTTGACAATAATTTTACATAATCGTTTAGATTACAAAACCTTTATAGGGAGAATTTTTGGAGCAAAGACACACTACTTTATCATAATGTCCTATAGCAGAGTCACAACTCAACCTATAAAGGTAAAATTTACTTAACAATTATAAAACTAGCAGGTTTAATTTTAAAAACTCGTTAAAATATACCAGTTAGTGTACAGGAACACTTCACAAGCCTGCTCCCAGAGACTTAATAGCAAATTTAAAGCTAAATTGGAAATTGAGTTTGACTTTTTACACTATATAAATAACATGGGCTCTCATCTGGAGAGAAGAGTGGAGAAATGGTTAGTAAAGCACCTATAACCCGGAAAAATTATTCACAATAAACTCAACGTAACAGATCACTCAGACAAAACGCACACGCCATAGTGCGACTAGGATACTGCACATAAAAACAACAGAATTATTTGAAGAACTACACAAATACACCGAATACGAAACTCAATAAAAATTTTAGGTATTAAAGTATTAATCCGACAAGAACAATTGACTGTGATTGTGCGTAAATGTTTGTATATTATACCCAATGCGGCCTTCCCATTTCCTGAAACTTTGCAGCGCAGAAGAGGCAGGATCAGCCTGACGAAGAGTGTGAGAACCCAAAACCAATATGGAAGAAAGATGTATATAAGTAGTTTTAGGTATATTCACGTTTTTATCTTTATCTTAATAATTATCAACTGATACATTATGCTGTCTCTTCTAAAAGACAATATAGAACCCACTCGTTTTAAAAATGTTTCACAACAAGCGTACGAAACGAACAACTCGTTTGGGGGATAGGGGATACTCGTAAATTGGGGCACCTGTGTAAAGAATGGGAAGCAAAGATTGAATTTGCATTGCTATGAATAGATTTCTCGTGTGCTGTTAATTTGCAACTATTTTCCCAACTCTTATTTGCGAGAGCTAATATTTAGGGCATGGGACGGCGAGGCGACCCTTCCCCTACCTACAGTTCAACAGCAAGACAATGACTCCGGGAACGGAAGAAACGGCCAGCCTGCTGTTAAATTGCACGAACAGATAGATGGAATAAAAGACTCGTGAAAGCAGTCGATAGAAAGCTGCACTGTTGATCAAAGCTTAAGCAAATATAATTTACGTGTAGTAAACAGTAAATTCTTATTTCAAAAAATGTGCACACTGAGTGGTAACTCTAGCCACCCAGCGTGATCCCGTTTTCATAAAGTTTCAGAGTCTGTTAAAACATATATATACTGAAGCTACCAGCAAAAATAGGAATTGATACAGCTTCCAGTAATTCCACAAAACATTTTCGGGAACACATATATCTAAATTTAACTACAGAATCAATTAGGTCCAAGTACACAATTATATCTGAGTCTGAAGTTATATCGTTCAGTAAGTTATTAGAAAGAAACTAGTTGCTTGAAGCGTTCCCCACCCTTCCGATTGTTACTACGGTTATTACTATTATTAATTCCTACAGCATAGGCAAAATAATACAAACTACATGTACATCTTCTCCGTGTCCGTCGAAGGTATAGCCGCAGAATAGTTAACAGATTAGATATAGAAAAATTATTTCAGGACAAGGCAGGGTAGCAAATGGTAACAAACAACGTATACATACGAATAAAAGTATTACTGCAGATGCATATTATTTCCAAAACCAAAACTTACAAGTATTAGCTAGCAAAAAGGAATCATACATACAGAAAAGACATACACAAATACAATCAAACGCCAGCACTGCTAACAATTATCACGTAAATACACACATATCCTAAACATCGTTTATAAGTACGCGAGTACATAAGGGCCACAAATAAAAGAAAAACTAAAGCGTCTAATCAGGCCTTTTTTCAGCATTTTTCTTCGTGAATTCTTCAGCATTTTTCAAGAACTTTTTTCTATCCTTGGTATATTCCTCGGCTAACTCAGCCCGAAGTGGATGCTCTGGCTCCGGATCGTTCACAAGCGCTACCAGTGCTCCAATTACTGAAAATACGGAAAATACTAAAACGGTAACAGCTACAAGAATAGAAAGAAAGAAAGAAAGAAAGCTACATACCTTCATTCATAGAATTCGTGCAAAAAAGTGGGGGAAGACCAAAAGCGGGAAATAAAATGGGCTAAAAATGGTAGAAATACAGTAGGACTAGCCTAAAGTCTCCATATTGTTATAACTAATAGTGCTCAAAAATTAATAGCCAACTCTAAGTTCGGCCTCAAAGCAATGCCAAGTCCAAAGGATTCACAGGTGAATTTTTACCATCTACAAAGATTAAGAGAAATAGCGGATTCAAAAATAAACGTGATCAGGTCCAATGCAACAATAATCGAATTATGGAAAGGTGCATATACCAAAATATTCATTTTCCAAAAATGGGAACTGAGAGTATATAGGACAGAGATACGAGCAAAACATCCCTCAATCGTGAGGAGATGGTTTCCCCCATAAATATCTCCCGTGCCCCTTTTCGAATGCTGCTAATTTTTTGATAATAATTGACTTTGTCAGAAGAATGCTACAAATATAAGGCAATTTTAACTAGGGATGCACCGGCCTGGCCCCGGCCCCGGTAGTCAATAGAGTCGAAGTAAATTTGACATTGTCATTGTCTAATAGAGTCGAAGTTCAATCCATGCCCTTTGTGTAAAAAATTACTATAGAATGAGGTTGAGGACCCAACTTTCGTAATTCCCAAATTACGATTAATGTATTTTCTATGAATTTTGCATTTTAGATTTTTCGAGTGCTGTGACACATTGCAATTACCGATCATTTAGTAAAGATTAAATGGCTGTATTTCCTCATTTTTCTTGCCCGTCTTTAGTATATACCGATTCTCATGAGATACTTCCGAAAGTTATATCGCTAATAAATGTTAAAAACACGATACAGAATATGCACAAGAAAAATGAGAAATACAGCAATTTAGTCTTTATTAAACGATTTAAACAAAAACAACGGTAACTGCAATGTGTCGCAGCACTCTAAAGTCTAAAATCCAATAATTCTTGGAAAATACATTAATCGTAATTTGTGAATTCTTGTCGAAAGTTAGAGTCCTCAACCTCATTCTGTAATAATTAATACACAAAGGGCATGAATTGAACTTCGATTCGATGTTCTGAAAAATGGAAGTTGAAAAGTTGAAATTTCTTTGAGAAACTTAATTAAACAAATCAACGATAAAATCCTTCCCTCCTCCTCGGAAAAATTTTGCTGGTATAATTTTCAGCAGGAAAATTTTCAATGGAGGAAAATTTCACCGTGATACTACTACGACGCATATTTAGTGCGGAATAAATTTTCAAAGAATTCGCCTTATTTCATGATTTTACTATTCATCGCTC
The DNA here is from genome assembly GCA_030248195.1 of Trissonchulus latispiculum. NCBI lineage: Eukaryota > Metazoa > Nematoda > Enoplea > Enoplida > Ironidae > Trissonchulus > Trissonchulus latispiculum. Next base: position 102,472 of record JASAND010002761.1, read on the forward strand.
GCAGAATTCTGTGGAGATACTTTGGTACAATGGATTACAGGTTTGACAATCGGATGATGGCACCAAATTTCATTAAAATCTAATTTGACTAATTTGTAAATAAATTCAGATTCAGATTATGGACAATGAAAAGTAATTTCAGCTTCAATGTTAGTCAGGAAGGGTAAAATTAAACTGTAGCTCGCTGTGACAACTGAATTGAGTATTTTTCATCATATTATTAAAATCAGAAAATTATTTATCACTAGTGGAAAAAGTATAATATTCTTATACGTAAATGCGGCTTCTCCTTTACTTTGTACATGCATATGTATATGTGCATGAGTGTTGCGCGAAAACGGCTGGGGTTTTTTACTGGGGGGGGGGCCCCCCCCCCCCCCCACTTTTTGGGTTCCCCCCCATTCGACCTCGTCCCCCCCCCCACTCGATCCCCTCCCCACTTTTTTGGGCTTCCCCCCCACTCACCCTAAGGTGCCCAGAAAATGCCAAATTTTTAGGATTTTTGGTCAAAATTTTTCCGGCGTCGCCGGAAAGTTTTGGTAAAAAACGTCCATTTTGGTGCCAAAACTTAATTTTTGAGCACTTTTAAGCTTACTTATAGCAGTATATGTAGAAAACAAGCTTTTTATACTGTATTTTTGACATTTTTAGCTCATTGTGTTCCCCCCCCCACTTTTGGACCTCCCCCCCCCCCCCACTCCCCCCCCCTTTTTGCATAAAAAAACCCCCAGAACGGTGTACACTTTCCTAGGGTGCGCGAAATCGTTGTACACTTTCCTGCTGCGCGAAGCGCAAGTACATTTTGAAAATGTGCGCGATATCGCTGTACACTTTCTTGCTGCGCGAATCAAGTGTACATTTTATAAATACGCGCCCCGGCCCCGGTACCGGGGCCAAGGTGGCCCCGGCACCGGTTGTGGCGGCCCCTGTGCATCTCTAATTTTAACATATTCTTCGAAAAATGTTGTGCTCCCTGAGGACACCAGCGCAATCATTTCCCCTCTGGAATAAGCCGAGGTCAAATGGTGTCAGCAAGAGTGCATAATTTTGTACTTAAATTAGAAGAAGAGTAAGCCACTAACTAGAGCGCTTCTTACAATACTTAAAATATATACTTCCAAAATCTAAAACGATTTTTAAAATTAAACCCTAATCCCAGTAAAGCCTGAAATTTTCGCAAATTTTTCCCTAAAAATTTTGCTAATTCCTTTATTTTTTGAAGGTCAGTTCGCAAATAAAAGGAAGTTTGGGCGAAAAAAGGAAATAAAAGGACTGTCGCAAAAAAGGAAATTAATGGAAGAAAGGAACCGCATCAGGCCTGTTCCTTCATATACTGTTATAAACTAAGCTTAAAAATGCACAAAAATTCAGTGTACCACCAGAAAAGACGATTGTAGACTGTTGAAATTTTTGACCAAAAATCTTTAAAATTTTGGGCGCCTCAAGGTGAATGGAGGCGGGAAGCCCAAGAAAGCGGGAGGTGGGCCGAGTGGGGGTAGGGAAGGCTTGGGTGGGGGGCGAAAACCGAAAAGTGGGGTTCCCGCCTGCCACCACTAAACTAAGCCCAGAAACCTAGCTACGTCATACAAGCATACCCTGTTCTGTTTTGGTAGCAGGTTTCCAATTTTCTGTGGCAATGATAGGTAAACACACTTGACCCTTTTCATCAATATTTGGATGATAAATTTTTGTGAGGAATGTGAGCTTGGGAGGCTTGAAGGGATATTCGGCCGGAAAATCAATCTGGATACGAAAGGCCCCCTTATTATAAGGTGGATTCTCCTTAAAATAATAAAGTCACAATACATGTATATAATCAAATAAAATATTAAATATTAAATACTTCCACTATTGTAACAAAGTAACAGAAGTTCGTGCAAGACGTAAAGTCTTGAAGGGCCGCCCCATTCCACGGATGCGGTCCCGAATCGAGGTGTCATTCCTGGCTCTGCGGCTGTATCGGGGAATGAGCACCAACACTCCTTGTCACACCGTTAAGGCGGTGGTAACGTAAAA